>JAVJIX010000032.1:4317500-4595000 GCA_036785185.1 Paratrypauchen microcephalus
TTGTGTGTTATGTGTGAATGAAACAAAACACAACTTCTGTGTTTCTGTTGAGGAAACAACATTAAACATAGCTCAGTAAATAGCATAATATGGTCTCTTTAATGTATTTTCATAATACAAATAAAGCCTTGGCTGTGCTCTCTGGGTGCTTGTTAATGTTCTCTGCATAAGAGCAGTGAATGGAAATAAGATACACCTTTATTTATCCCATATATTTTTCTTTAACTCTTCATATCATTTGCACTTCTCTGTAGTTCCCCCCAATCCTGCAATAAGATGCTTTATATCACCCACAGCATCTTTGTAATTCAGTCTCCTCTGTTCTTTTCTCCTCCTCGCCCTTTGCCCACAGCTTTGCGTTGTGTCTGACTATACTAGGATTTATTTAAAGACTGTGGATACAACTGCAACATTGTAAGCATTAAGTAAAACACATTGAGGACAGTTTTCCAACACACACCTCCACTACACACTGACGGCTATATCAAGCATCTGCCTCACTTTTATGTCTGTATAGATTGATACACCCACAAGCCCGCGCCATCTTAAATCACATATGAAGCACAAAGAAAATATACAGGAAAGAAGGGGTGGTGGGGGGGGTGGGGTGAGAGAGGAGGAGAGGAGAGAGGAAAAGGTGGGGACATTGCTTGTTCATTACTGCCTTTCTTCTATCGAGAAGTGCATCGCCAAATCGTAGCTTGATGGGCGCTGTTTCCATGGCAACCCTGTTACAGAGAGAGAAAGTAAGAGAGAGCGAGAGCGAGCACAAAACTCCCACAACAGCGCCAAAGATCATAAGATGTTATTTTTATAAGTATGTCGGAGAAGAGGAAGCGTTTTAGCGTTTTACCACACAGGAAATTATTTACTGTAGTTAATTGGAGTATTGGCATTGACTGATTGATTGGCGTTTAGGTCGTCAATGTTATCGGGATGGGGGTGCTGTTTGGCCCCAGGGTGGTACTCTAGTATTGGTAATTAATAGAATGGATTAGCTGAATGCCTGCTTTGAGAGCAACTGGTTTGCAGAAAATCCTGTTTCAATATGCTCAGTCTGAACTAGTGCCCTGCTATTCAAATGGCTATAAGTAATAATAAGTGTCAAAAATGTTAATAATGCAGTTTTAAAGACCCTTCAATGAAGACATGGAGGCAACTGTAGCTAAATTCATCTATATGTAATAATGTATATTGATTAAAATAATAATACATAAATTAAAAAAAATGTCAAATAAAGCCTCAAGATTTTGCCTTCACCAAAAACGTGAAGTATCACAATCTCCTTTTAAAAAATGTAATGTCATGCATATGATTTTACACAGTTCTCTGGCAGTACAATGGCCACAGCTGCCCTCAGGCTGAGTGTCAGAAACATGGCTGCCAATCTATGCCAACAGACCTGCCACTCTTGTACCATCACACATTTATTATTTAGAAGTATAGACAAATGGATAGACCACAGTAAGAATTTGTTTTTTTAACTGACAAAAAAAATGATTATTTCCATTTTGAAAATGTGTCAGTGTTTGTGCTTTTGTTCTTATCTTCTACAAATATTATCCATGATACATACAATACAGTAATATTCTATGGATTGATCAAGGAGGGTTGAAATATATTGATTGTAGTAAACAATAAAATGTAAAAACAGTAATTGTGCGATAATGCAATGACTGTTACCACACAAGATAAGATAAGATAAGACTTTATTGATCTCACACAGGAGAAATTTACTCGCCACAGTAGCTCCAGGACAATTGGACAAGAGGGGAAAAAAAATAAAAAAAATAACATAATACTAAAAGTGATTGTGTATTTTCATGTTTATAAGTGATATTGATGTTTTTTTTAGTACATAATTACTTTTTCAATTAAGTTGAAAAAGGTGTCAGTATTAATTCCAGGAGTGCCTCTCCTAATCATTACAGCAGACAGGTGGCTGTGTTGTTTTCTATTAAATTATAGTATAAATTCAAGCAGAAATATTTTAGGATGGATTAAGTAGTAGTTGTATCACAAGATTTAAATCAGGTGTTTAAAGGTAACAATACAACTATTCTGGTAGAGGGGGGTTCTCTACTTTATTATCTCCTTGTCAAAAATGTTCCACAGTATGTTTCTTCAGGAAGAAAAGCAACTGATTAAAGGTCAGATCTGGCAACCACTCACATGAAATAATGCATGTTATTCAACATATATGATATCAGCTGTAATCAAATAAATGCAAAAGAGACATGCTTAATACCATACTGAGGAACGTGCTGGCAGATGCTCCACCAGAAAAGGATGGTGCACCTGTTCCTTTTTTTTTTTAAACAATACATTTTCTTGAAGGTCCTACATTACACAAAACTGGTCTGTGAACTTTTACATGCTAGAATGTTACCTCACCAAAAACATACCCAGAGTTGTGTTTTGTTTGTTCATTCTCACATCTTTGAGTAATCATTTATTATCGCTGTTATTATTGTCTATTCCACCTTAGGATGTCATAAAGCGGTAATATTTAAGTTAACAGCTCGCATTTACCTCTGTTTCAGTAGAGATGGGCAATTCCAGGACTGAAATGATCCTAGTGAAGTAATATGGAGTTTAAAAACACAGTGGAGCACGTCCTGTATTACCATATGAGATTACAAGGTGCAACAGAGTGAAATGTGCCCTTTAAAAAAGTGACATACTTATATCCATAGGCCTATTATATCGACCTCTGTTTTTGTTGTTATTTTCTTATAAACTTCAATTGTGACTTAACCCTTTGTGTAAAAATCATAGACTGTATAAAGTGATAGAGCTAAACCACTAGCCGCTGCATTTCAAATAGGAAGTGTTAATGGGGGCACTTCCGGCTCCATTGAGTGTTTCTGAATGACTTTATATTGGAAAATGGTCACCCCTCTCTTTGTAAGTAAATTCTGGTTTTAAAATATTCACTCTACATTATCCTGGTGTTTTTTTTTTTCCCTATTTTGTCCTTAAATAAATTCCTATTCCTAATATGACCCTGCCAAACTCGCTTCTTTAACTCATAGCATCATGAGTGTGATTTGACTGGAGCCGAACGCTGTGGGCGACGTCACCCTCCTTTAGTCCACTTCTTTATACAGCTCTGGAAAAAAATAAGAGACCACTGCAAAATTATCAGTTTTCTCATTTTACTACTTATAGTGTAGTATGTGTTTGGGCAAAAGGAACATTTTTGTTTGAGTCTATAAACTACTGACAACGTTTCCCACAAATTCCAAATAAAAATATGATCGTTTAGAGCATTTATTTGCAGAAAATGACAAATGGTCAAAATAACAAAAAAGATACATGTTTTCAGACCTCAAACAATGCAAAGAAACAAAGATCAAATTCATTTTAAAACAACATAATACTAATGTTTAAACTTAAGAAGAGTTCAGAAATTAATATTTGGTGCATTAAGCCTTATTTTTAATCACAGCTTTCATCCGTCTTGGCATGCTCTCCTCAAGTCTTTCACATTGTTCTTGGGTGACTTTATTCCACTCCTGGTGCAAGAACTGAAGTAGCTCAGCTTTGTGTTTGTGTTGGAATTCAACAGACGCTGGAATGGAATGGCTGTGATACATGTAGAGATGCTGATTTTTTTTTTTTTAAATGCAGTGGTCTCTTATTTTTTTCCAGAGCTGTAGAGTCTATGGTGAAAATGCAAACCCTTCTCCCTTTGGACCTAATGGTGTAAAAAAAAAATAAATAAATAAATAAAACAGCAGCTTTCTCACAGTTGTGTCCCTGGATACATGTTTCCCATCGTCTATTAGCACTAACGCCTCATTTGCTCCGGTCCACATTGTATCGTCCACTCCGTTCCCCTATGGCCCCTCTGCTGTCCCCACCCCCTGCTTGAGTTAGGGCATTCACGTCCCTGCATCTCCCCCTTCTTACCGTCTACGGCTGTCATTTCCAGCTCTTTCGTAACGGGGAGGGGGCCGGTGGGGACGGGTGGGTATGTTTTTGGTGGAGCCTCGGTCGGCTTCTCGGCGGACTGTGCGTTTCCATGGAGACGCGGTTCATTGGTTGGATGGTCGGTGCACTCCTGCAGCTCGTGTCATTGACTTCACTTAGTCCAGAAGGCCACCCCCCCCCCCCCCTTGCTTCCATGTCGTTTCATCCCCCCTCTCTCTTCCACTACCCCTCTCTCTTTCTACCAATACACCCCTCTCCCTCTCTCTGTCTCTCTCCCTCTTTCTTTGCTTCCATGACGTTCCATCCCTCTCTCTCCTTGTCCCCCTCTATTCTTCCCTATCTCGGCCTTTATCTACCACTGCCCCCACCCTCTCTCTCCTCTCTCTCTCCTTCCCCAGCTCTGTCTTTCGCTCTGTCTCTCCCCCTCTCCCCTCACTCTCTTGCTGTCCTCTTTACTTCTATTTTTCTACCACCCTCTCTCCTTCTCTATCTCACCCTCTTTCTGCAACTGTCCCCTTTCTTTATCCATCTCCCCCTCTCTCTTTCTCTCTCTCTCCTCCCCTATCCCTTTCTCTTTTTCTTTCTCTCTCTCTCTCTCGTGAAGCACATACTCACACAGAGAGGCAGCCTCAAAGGGTCGCACCAAATTGGTCGTGGAGATGAGAGAAGAAGGAGATGGAACAAATGAGGGTTTGGGTGGGAGCATGAATATGGATACGGTAGTTCACTTTTTTAACCTATTTTATATATTTATTGCTTATTAAGATTTAACACAAACACAAACTACATTACTATACTATTGTTGACATAAAAACTATCCCACTGCTCCAAGGATTACTGTATTTTCAGATGTAAAAAGTGTAACCTTTATTTGCCGTCAAAGTCCGAGTAGATAACTAGTATTTTGTTTGTAACGTGTTACATAAAAACATGTTTCTAACATGAAATAAAATCACAACAAAATATGGATTGCTGTATGATGTTGACTGTGGGTAACTCACACTACAATTACATTTTTGAGGTCTAAGAATCACATAAAAATACAATTTTAAATAATAAAAAATAATAAAAATGTCAAACAAGCATACTTTCTTGAAGTCCTTTGTCCAGATTATTAATGAAAACATGCAAATACTGAATATAAAGAGAAACTTTTATTTGCACTAAATCAACATATTTAGACTTAAACTTAGACAAAATGTACTGATCCACAAAGGAAATTGTTTCGGGTACAGTAGCTCACTCATCAAATATAATATATAATGCGTGAAAAGTCCCTCAGTCGTCCAGGTAGAATCCATGATAAAAGGAGAAGTTCAATTTGTCAACTGGACAAAGTTTGTTTGGTTGAAAACGTTTCGCAGCTCATCGCAGCTCTGAGCTGACGAAGCCTCTCGGATGAGCGGCGAAACGTTTTCAACCAAACAAACTTTGTCCAGTTGACAAATTGAACTTCTCCTTTTATCATATAATATATAATATATAACAGAGGGTAAAAAAAATAGATGAAATAGCAACCAAAGAGCAATAAACCACTGTCAGATGACACATAATTATAAAAATAAAAATGATGATAATAATGTATGTACAAATCAGAATTAAATAGAAAAGTAGTAATAAAGTATAAAATACAATATCAAATAAGATGTACAATCCCAGTTATATACAGTTGTAGGGAGTATTGAAAGTATTTATTGGGAGAATTTATTTGAACTAAATAATCTTAAAATCTATTGCCTCGATTCAACATAAAATAATTAAGATAGTGAAATTATTTAGGTTTCCTTTTTTGTTTTTGTCTAGCCATGGATAGCTATCAGCTGGCATTATTATTTATAAAAAGATTTTATTAGGACCTAAGAGTTTGTCATATTTTTTCAACTGTGCTAGCATCATTCTGTTTCTGTGACAGCTAGAATATGTAACTGTAACACCTGAGAGCTGCCAAAAGAGAGTGACAGTGCCATTTCAGTCTGGCATCTTCATCGCTGGTTTAAACTGTCCTCAGAATCTCAGATTAAGTATTCATATTTTAGTTCAGTATTTTACTCGATTCAAATGACAGAAGAATGCCATCCAAATGCTGTAGCCACAGATTATCTGTTAAATCCCAAGTTTAATGTTAATGGAATGTTTTGCTACTACTAAAATCAAAACAGGAAGCTGCCTCCCAAAAGATTCAAAATAAGTCTTTACATAAAAGAGGAAAACTGGAAAATCTCTTTGAATCATAACTTTGCATTTAAGGCCATATTAACAGACAACAGAGATGAATAGTCATGTTGTACACTCAAGCTAGAAGAGCGCATCAATATATCATCTGGATGTTTCATGTCTACACACTTAAAGGAAAAGTAACGTTATTTTACAATCTGAGCCTTCTTTCGGTAATAAAACAAGTCGTTTGACTCACCCATATCACGTTCGTGTCATTTGGAGCTGTTTGAAGAAAGTTATGTTGTAGCGTATCCGTTAGCATTTGTATTCGGGGCATTACTTTGCGGTGTCCAAATAACACAAACTTTAGCACTTTTCAAATCATAGAAGCCCGATGTCTTAATGAAAAATTTCATTTGAAGCAAAAGTGGCCTGTAATCCGAGGTTTATCCATAGTTTTCAGCTTTGCGTTTCATGTTTGGGTCCCGGGAGCTCAGAGCACAGTCCGCGCATGCGCACTGGCGTCCTCATCTGCTCGAAACTATGGCTAAATCTCGGATTACAGGCCACTTTTGCTTCAAACTAAATTTTTCATTAAGACATCGGGCTTCTATGATTTGAAAAGTGCTAAAGTTTGTGTTATTTGGACACCGCAAAGTAATGCCCCGAGCAAATGATACGAGCACCATGTTAACGGATACGGGATCATTACTAGAACAGAACGGCTCAACATAAGTTCTGCGATACTGCTCCAATTGACAGAAAAATGCTATGGGTGAGTAAAACTACTTGTTTTATTACCGAAAGAAGGCTCAGATTGTAAAATAACGTTACTTTGCCTTTAAAGGTGCATGGAACTTTTCTGGTGGAGGGTCTGTCAAATGCTTTTCTCCATGAAGATGTTATTGCTTTGTCTGTAAACCTTTTCATCAATATTCAATGTACTACCCATAAAACATCTACAACACAGACATTATAGTGCATTTTGATATGTGAAGAATCCCTCAGTCGTCCAGGTAGAATCCATGATAAAAGGAGAAATTCAATTTGTCAACTGGACAAAGTTTATTTGGTCGAAAACGTTTCGCAGCTCATCCGCGCTGCTTCGTCAGTTCTGGTTCGAGTGCTGGTTAGACACTGCTTATATCTAGCTGCAGGGAGGAGCTAACTATACTGAAATTATACTGAAAATATCTCACCTATTTGTTTTGAGTTTCTGTCTTTTGTTTTTCCAATTTCTCTGGCGTCTAGTTTAGCATACCCATTCAAACCCGAATGTCTGTTTTCACACTGGCCCTGACCTGGCTGCCCTATTGTTTCTTTTGTTTGTTTTGACTTCGGTTTGAGAATGGAATTATATGGGAGACAAATTATGTCTGACTCCCCCATTTTGATACTGTATTTTGATCTGTATTTTGATACTTCAAATAGACCTAGATTTGCGCTGTTGTGGATTTTATATTTAGTTGTTAACACTGAAACTGTTGTGTAACATTTCTTATCTGTAGAAAAGATTGTGGTAGTTACTGACATGTTTGTGACTTTCAACAAGCAGCAATTTCCCCAAACATTTTAGCAACTCCGAGCGACAATATCCTGTGTCTACTTATCTTATTGTCACTTGAATCTGCTCAAGTTTGGATGCCCTTCCCCAGAGCGTTCTTTGGCTTCTCCATTTGTGCTGGAACAAACTATTAAAATGACAATTCTGTTATGTTGCACTTTATTAAACACTTTATTTGTATGCAAGAAAAAACTTTAAAGGGCATAGCCTATGTTATTTTCTAATCTATGTTATAATGTTGTTTCCTCATCCAAAACATACCTGAAACTTGTTTGGATTCATTCCCAAATATTTAGCACACAAATCCTGCATATATAGTTTTTTCTCTCAAACAGAAAACACTCTGTTTCACTTTGTGATGTCATGTGGTAACACAGAAAGTGCTCCACTGTCTTTTTAAACTCCATACACCTTCACTAGAATCATTTGGATCGTTTCAGCCCTGGAATTGCCAATCTCATTCATTTTCATTTCATTCGTTCATTCGTTTCATTTATTTATTCATTTCGAGCAGGTCAACACAAGGAAATAAATACATGTAACCACTATACAGTCAAATACTTTTGTTTTTTGTTAGAAAAGGAGTGGGAAGAAGAAAACTTATTGAATCCAACCCTTTCTTCCAAAACATAACTTAAATTATTGATTTAGCTTCCTTGTCAGTTCAGTTGAAAAACACAAAAACAAAACAAAAACAAAGGCAAATTCCATTCTGGTACAAAAAATAAAAAATAAAAAATAAAAATTCCATCAAATAAAAGGTAAAAGGTAGCTTTGGGGATGTAAATGGACTAAAGAGCTACTCAGACATGTGTGAATGGAACAAAACACAACTCAGGGTGATCAAAGGAGAAGTTCAATTTGTCAACTGGACAAAGTTTGTTTGGTTGAAAACGTTTCGCCGCTCATCCGAGAGGCTTCGTCAGCTCTGGCCCTCATGCTGGTTCGACCCTGTTTATATCTAGCTGCAAGGGAGGAGCTATCTACCCTGAACAAAGCTCTGACCCCTCCCCGCTACTCTCTTTTGTTTTACGAATTCCTCTGGCGTCTTGTATTAGCATATCTATCAGCCCGCTCACTACACTGAAACAACTCTGAAACCATCAGCTAATCTGTCTCTTTGTATTTCAAATTTCTCTGGCGTCCAATTCCCTATTCAAGACAACGACCCTCTCCACCCCTCTGCAATGGCTTGTCTGTCCTAATGATTCTTTGTTTGAGAATCGAATTATAGATGGGAGACAAGTTGTGTCTAACTCCCCCATTTCTGTTTAACGACGGATTCTCTTTTTTGACAAAAATAGCCTCTTTAACTCCCCTCTCAAACCAGTTCTTTTCCCTGGCTAAGATCTGAACCTCACTGTCCTCAAAAGAATGGCCCGCGGCTTCTAGGTGAAGATGTACGGCAGATGACGGTCCACTCTGGCCCGCCCGCCTGTGTTGGTACATCCTCTTGTGAAGTGGCTGCTTGGTTTCTCCAATGTAGCGCTCACTGCAGTCTTCACTACACTGAATGGAGTAGACCACATTGCTTTGTTTGTGGCTCGGTGTTTTGTCCTTTGGGTGGACCAGTTTTTGTCTTAAAGTGTTTGTGGGTTTGAAATAAACTGGGATTTCATATTGTCTGAAAATCCAACTCAGGGTATGTTTGTGATGAGAAAACATTTGAACATGGCTAAAATCTCACAACAACCAATTATGTGATATACGATACAGGACTCAAGTGATTCAACTTTAACTTTGAAACCGAGTAATTACCAAGAACAGGTGCCTCAGTCAGTGCACGCACACACACACACACACACGCACACGCACGCACACGCACGCACACGCACAAGCTGCTCTTTGATATTAACCTCCACTAATTATGACAGCCTCACGTACAGCCACTGGGAGGCGACGTGGAGGACCTGTGGGTATAGGAGCAGTTCACAATCACCCTGTTATTACAAAGGGGCGCAGGTGGGGAGAATGGGGTGGAAACTGCTGAACTCATTTGTGAACGATTCTGTCATTACTGGAACACTTTTGGATGGGCTTGTGTGCTGGGAATGGAAAATGAAGCCTGGATTTTTTTATTTTTTTTTTCATTTACTCCGAACCCCAAAATCTTCCACAGTGGAAGTGTGACAGCAGACTGCAGGTGAAATAGCAGATGGCGATTTGCATACCTCAGTACATCAACAAAACTCAAAATGCTTTGTTCCAGCTTGTGATGTCATGAAGCGGTAATTGAAGTTAACAGCTACCTTTAACCTTTTGTTCAGTAGAGATTGGAAATGATTCTAATCAAAATGTATAAAGTTTAAAAACACAGTGGAGCACCTCTATTACCACGTGACATCACAAGGTGGAACAGAGTGTTTTCAGTTTGATAGAAGCACACAGTCTAAATATGCAGGGTTTGTGTATTAACTTAAGTGAATGAAACAAAACACAACTCCCTGGTATGTTTTTGATGAGGAAGAAATATTATAATATAAATAAAAAATAGTGCAATAAAGGCCCGTTAAATGATTTGACTGAGCTATTATGGGGCTAGAAATGATAATAAAGCTTATTCAAAACCATTGGTGATAGTCCTGCTTTAGTTTTAGTTTAGTTTTTGGTTTATAAGTTTACTGTATTAATTTTCTGCATGAAAACAATATTAGTATTTGAATCCTCAAAAAATACTCACAGATAAGTTCAATCTTGATATACAGCTCTGAAAAAAAAAAAAAAAAGACCACTGCATTTTTTTCTGAAATCAGCATCTCTACATGTATTACAGCCATTCCATTCCAGCGTCTGTTGAATTCCAACACAAACACAAAGCTGAGCTACTTCAGTTCTTGCACCAGGAGTGGAATAAAGTCACCCAAAAACAATGTGAAACACTTGTGGAGAGCATGCCAAGACGCATGAAAGCTGTGATTCAAAACAAGGGTTATTGCACCAAATATTAATTTCTGAACTCTTCTTAAGTGTAAACATTAGTATTATTAGTGTTGTGTGGACATACCTGCTTGTCAAAGCCTGATCCCGTCAGATCTCAGAAGCTAAGCAAGGCAGGGCCTGGTTAGTACTTGGATGGGAGACCGCTGGGAATTCCAGGTGCCACAGTGGGGTGCCAGTTTCAAAAAAACTGTCGCTGTGTCCTTAGGCAAGACACTTTACCCACATTGCCTAGTATGAAAGTGGTGAGTGTTGGAGGTGGTCGGAGGGGCCAATGGTGCAGATTGGCAGCCTCGCTCCCGTCAGTCTGCCCCAGGGCAGCTGTGGCTACAGAAAGTAGCTTACCACCACCAAGTGTGGAGTGAATGAACAATGAACTGTAAAGCGCTTTGGGTGTCATGAAAGGCGCTATATAAATGCAACAAATTATTATAATTATTATTAATTATTATGTTGTTTTAAAATGAATTTGATGTTGTTTCTTTGCATTGTTTGAGGTCTGAAAACATGTATCTTTTTAGTTATTTTGACCATTTGTCATTTTCTGCAAATAAATGCTCTAAACCAGTGGTCCCCAACCATCGGGCTGTGGACCGGTACCGGTCCGTGGGCCATTTGGTACCGGGGCGCGTGGTGGCTCATTCCCCCACCCCTTCATTTTGAGTGGTCCGTCCGTGTTCCGAAAAGACAGCGTAATAAAGTTGGCTCGATGTTTGACGTTCGCTTGATATACGGGGTTTAACATTCCCGTATTAAGATCCAAAGAAGCATTTTGCCTAAATAACGTGACCAAGGTTTACGAGTTAATGTCTATCTAATAAAACGATAGCAAGTAATACTAACTATCGATTTATAGGCAAAATCTCTGCTCACGCAGCTCCAACCTTCGTTCTGCGGCTAGTCTATGTTAGGGATCGTCAACAAATGATCTTCACATTACTGGAGGGAGTCACTGCTACGTTGGTGGAGCAGGGGACGAAATAATTTCCCCATAAAATTCACAAAAAATTTACCAAAGCACTTTTTAAAAATCTGCTGGGTGTAGTAGTTGCCAAATAAATGTGTTTACTTACTACAGGTACAATTTTGCTCCTAGGTCATATTTCTGTGAAGTGGGACATAATAATTACATTTAAAAATTCACAAAAAATCAACCAAATCATTTTTTCTAAATTTGATGGGCGTAGTAGTTGCCAAATACATGTCTCTACATGTCTCGAATTTTATGGGGAAATTATTTTGAGTTGAATTTTTCATGTACTTTATATTTGTTTTGTGATGTATCTTATTATGAAGGCATGTTTAAGCATTACCATAGCGACCAGAGAGCGTCGGGGCAGAGAGGATGTTGTGACTCTTGTTATGTTTTTGTTGCATGTCATGAGGACGCTGTTATTAAAGTTACATACAAGTACACAGTGGATTCACCATTATTATTATATTTATAACACGCCACAGTTCTTGTGTTGTTCGTATAATTGTATTTTGTGGTATTTATCTGCCAATATCTGCGTGCACCCCCCCCCCCCCCCACCCCTACCCCTACCCTCCACCCCCCACCAGTCCGTGAAAATTTTGGGTGACATTAACCGGTCCGTGGCGCAAAAAAGGTTGGGGACCACTGCTCTAAATGATAATATTTTTATTTGGAATTTGGGGGAGATGTTGTCAGTAGTTTATAGACTCAAACAAAAATGTTCCTTTTGCCCAAACACATACCTATAAGTAGTAGGGGTGTAAATCAGACACTTCATGCTGATTCGATTATTTTTCGATACTTGAGAATTCCCCACGATTCGATACGATCCGATACGATTCGATTCAATGGTGCATAGTTTTCACTTTATGTATTAATGATGTTTTGAATAAATTTTATTACAGAAAAATTTGATTCGATTTGATTCTCTTGTGGACGCATCGATGCATTTGGATCGTCGGTTGTAGGATCGATGCATCGATACGAATGGATTATTATTTACACGACTAATAAGTAGTAAAATCAGTAAAATAAAAAAAAAACTGATAATTTTGCAGTGGTCTCTTATTTTTTCCAGAGCTGTATAATCTTGTATATCTTGTATACTGATGCTTTGCAGTGACATCACGCTGAGGATGTTGTACATGTACGTGTAAGGCAGAATGCTAATCAGTTAAAGGAAAAGTAACGTTATTTTACAATCTGAGCCTTCTTTCGGTAATAAAACAAGTCGTTTGACTCACCCATATCACGTTCGTGTCATTTGGAGCTGTTTGAAGAAAGTTATGCTGTAGCGTTTCTGTTAGCATTTGTTAGCATTTGTATTCGGGGCATTACTTTGCGGTCTCCAAATAACACAAACTTTAGCACTTTTCAAATCATAGAAGCCCGATGTCTTAATGAAAAATTTCGTTTGAAGCAAAAGTGGCCTGTAATCCGAGATTTATCCATAGTTTTCAGCTTTGCGTTTCCTATTTGGGTCCCGGGAGCAGTCCGCGCATGCGCACTGGCGTCCTCATCTACTCGAAACTATGGCTAAATCTCGGATTACAGGCCACTTTTGCTTCAAACGAAATCTTTCATTAAGACATCGGGCTTCTATGATTTGAAAAGTGCTAAAGTTTGTGTTATTTGGAGACCGCAAAGTAATGCCCCGAGCAAATGATACAGCACCATGTTAACAGATACGGGATCATTACTAGAACAGAACGGCTCAACATAAGTTCTGCGATACTGCTCCAATTGACAGAAAAATGCTATGGGTGAGTAAAACTACTTGTTTTATTACCGAAAGAAGGCTCAGATTGTAAAATAACGTTACTTTGCCTTTAACATTTTGTATTAAAAATGCAAAATGGATCCGAACAACACATTTTCAGGAGTCATCAAGAGTGTTCAAGGTGTGTGATTTAGTTTTCTAAGAGCACAAATCAGACCTGTTTTAGTTCCAGCCACATTATTGACAGATCAGATTATGTTAAAACAAAGATCAGAATCAAGTCTGACAAAGCCTCAGACAGAGCATGCATACAGTTAGCATCACACCCTCAGGGAATAACATCAGCATATTACACATCGTGAGGGTGTATGATCCTTAAAATATAAAGTAAAGTTGTGTTTTTGGTTGAATATTTGTATATAGTTGTCTGTTGCACATTCCCTGTGAGAGTCCAGTCCCAGGTCCAGTCCAGTAAACGTGATACGCCACGTAGGAGTGAAAAGAAGATGACATTTGGGGCCTGACCTTTTGCTCCTGATCCACTTAAACCTGCAAAGACCTGTTTTCTGTCGAACAAACCAAAACAAAGGCACCGTTTTACCATGTACGAGGTGTAATGCTGACTAATCCAAAGGACATCGTGTTTCAGCAGACACCCAAAAATATAAACATTTTGTGGTACTTGTGGTAGGCCTAATTGTAGTACTTTCTTTTATATTAAGTTTCCTGGTGGAGATCTGGTGGCTTGTCTCCATGGAGATGTTATTGCTTTGTCAGGAATGTTCCACAGTATGGCACTGGCAATATACTCAACACTCAATAGTGATTCTGATACCACACTGAAAATAAAAGACATTACATTACCATTTTGAATATTAATTAATTGTAGGACCTTCTTTTTTTTGAACATATGCGTAAACACAATTGCCAAAAATAATTGCAAAAATGTTCTGCTCTTAAAGAAAACATTTATAATTTGAGAGGTTATGGAAACTTCATTTTGCCTAATGTTAGAAGCACTTGTAAAAGTTTCTGTGTCACTGTACAGTATGTGGGGTAAAAATGTGGAATGCTCTGGATTTACAGCAAAAGCTCTGCCAAAATATTCACAAATTTAAGTTCTTCTATAAAGACAAAGACTTTTTAGACACTGACAAAGAAGCTAATTCAATAATTTAAGTTATGTTTTGGAAGACGGGGTGGGATTCAATAAGTTTTCTTCTTCCCACTCCTTTTCAAGCAAAAAGTGAATGTGTTTGACTGTATAGTGGTTACATGTATTTATTTTCTTGTGTTGACCTACTCGAAATGAATAAATGAATGAATGTGGCCTTATATCTGTGTAAGTTGTCCAGGTAGGTTCCACAATAGTCCATGGGCGTATACTAGTCTCTTATAATAATCTTAATAATAATATGTGCTCTTATAATTGTTCTGAACTAAACTCAAGATCATTCTAAAGCTGTTCAGGAAAGGTTCATTTCTGTTCTGTGAATTCTGGCTTTTTTAGTATTGATATTAGGGCTGTCAGTTTAACGTGTTAATCAGATTGATTAATTACACTGCAAATTAACAAATTAAAATTAAAAATGAACACAATTAATTATGAGTGGCACTTCAATGCGCGCACATTTTAAATTTGGCGTGCGGCGAGCAAATCGCTGCCAGGGCCTCTGAACGGCAAGTTTATTTATAAAAAGAACAAAGACGAGACGATCAACAAGAACGCGGTGATTTGTAGCTTTTGTCAAAAAGAATTTTCTGATCACAGAAGCTGCTCCAGGCTGACGGATCATTTGAACGCTCACCGGTGATAGTGCGCACTTCAACAAACCAAAAAACCAACAAATCACCAAACAACGCTCACAGAATTTGGGAAATGAATGAGAAAAGAGACCACAGAAAAACTGACAAACTCAATCACAAAGTGGGTTGCCGCACACTCTCTTTCTCAAACTCTCTCTCTCGATCAATCTCTCTCTCAATCTCTCTCTTTCTCAATCTCTCTCTTTCTCAATCTCTCTCTTTCTCAATCTCTCTCTCAATCTCTCTCTCTCTCAATCTCTCTGTCACTCTCTCTCTCAATCTCTTTCTCTCAATCTCTCTCTTTCAATCTCTCCCTCAATCTCTCTCTCTCTCAATCTCTCTCTCTCAATCTCTCTCTCTCAATTTCTCTCTCAATCTCTCTCTCAATCTCTCTCTTTCAATCTCTCCCTCAATCTCTCTCTCTCTCTCTCTCTCTCTCAATCTCTCTCTCAATCTCTCTCTCTCAATTTCTCTCTCAATCTCTCTCTTTCAATCTCTCCCTCAATCTCTCTCTCTCTCTCTCTCTCTCTCAATCTCTCACTCTCTCAATCTCTCCCTCTCTCAATCTCTCAATTTCTCTCTCTCAATCTATCTCTCTCAATTTCTCTCTCAATCTCTCTCACACACAATCTCTCTCTCTCATTCTCTCAATCTCTCCCTCTCATTCTCTCAATCTCTCTCTCTCAATTTCTCTCTCAATCTCTCTCTCTCAATCTCTCTCTCAATCTCTCTGTCACTCTCTCTCTCAATCTCTCTGTCACTCTCTCTCTCAATCTCTCTCTCTCAATCTCTCTCTCTCAATTTCTCTCTCTCTCTCTCTCAATCTCTCTCTCAATCTCTCTCTCAATCTCTCTCTCAATCTCTCTGTCACTCTCTCTCTCAATCTCTCTCTCTCAATCTCTCTCTCAATCTCTCTCTCAATCTCTCTCTTTCAATCTCTCCCTCAATCTCTCTCTCTCTCTCTCTCTCTCTCTCAATCTCTCTCTCTCAATCTCTCTCTCTCAATTTCTCTCTCAATCTCTCTCTCTCAATCTCTCTCTCTCAATTTCTCTCTCAATCTCTCTCTCAATCTCTCTCTTTCAATCTCTCTCTCAATCTCTCTCTCTCAATCTCTCTCTCAATTTCTCTCTCAATCTCTCTCTCTCAATCTCTCTCTCAATCTCTCTGTCACTCTCTCTCTCAATCTCTCTGTCACTCTCTCTCTCTATCGCTCTCTCAATCCCTCTCTCTCAATTTCTCTCTCTCTCTCTCAATCCCTCTCTCTCTCAATCTGTCTCTCTCAATCTCTCTCTCTCTCTCTCTCTCTCAATCTCTCTCTCTCAATCTCTCTGTCACTCTCTCTCTCAATCTCTCTGTCACTCTCTCTCTCAATCTCTCTCTCTCAATCTCTCTCTCTCAATTTCTCTCTCTCTCTCTCTCTCTCTCAGTCTCTCTCTCTCAATCTCTCTCTCAATCTCTCTCTCAATCTCTCTGTCACTCTCTCTCTCAATCTCTCTCTCTCAATCTTTCTCTCTCTCAATCTCTCTCTCTCTTAATCTCTCTCTCTCACTCGCTCTCTCATGAGATTAAAATGTGATTAATTAGATTAATTAATTACAAATCCTGCAATTAATTAGATTCATTTTTTAATCGCCTGACAGCACTAATTGATACTTGTTCTAATGAGTATCTGTTACTATAGTTTTAGTATCGAATATTATCTGATTTTTTAAACTTTTGACAAGCCAGTATGGAATGGATTTGGCTCTAGATTTCAGATCAGTACAAAGCAGAAGAATCAGTTTACTGTCGTCTATAATGGTGTAAAAAAAGACACCCTGACACAGACTGAACATGGACACAGAGAAATGAAACAGCCCCAGCAATAACACCAAGAAAAAGGTGCAATGTGTAAGTTTTATGGTGGAGATTCTAGCTTGTCTCCATGGAGATATTATTGCTTTGTCTGAGGCATTAAACATATCAAGGGCAAGTTACAGGTCAAATCTATGGAAAGGCAACCACAGTAAGAATGCATGTTTTTCAAGGCAATAAAATACATGTAATTGAAAAACATTCTAGATACATTTTGTCCATTCCAAAAATCCATAAATAAATTAAAAAAAAAACATCTCCATAGAAACCTCTCCCCAGAAAAGTTAAATTTGCACAAATTTGCAGGAAAATTACAAACTCGATTTCAGATAATATTAGTGTTCACGATACAACAGTTTTAAACCTGATTACAATACTAAGGAATGGATAAAAAAAAAAACATACTAGATAATAGAGTACTTTTTAACATCAAATAAAAGTACTTTCCTTTATATTACTGTGTGGTCTTATATAACGTGTAATACCTCAGTACTTCATCTAAAGATTGTTCAGAAAAAGTCAACTTCCTCTCTGTGAATGTGAGTTTTTTTTTAGGATCAATACCTTCTCAAATGAGTATAGTTTTGATACTTGTTTTAGTATTGATTAGTGTGTGATTTTCGATACTTTGACAACACTAACATATGTGCCCGGCCACAGAAAAAACAGACATAAATCGTCCCAGAGGCGTTTTGAGTTATTCACAGATTCTGAAAGTGTAGATTCTAAGCTTTCCAACAACGCCTTACACATGGAAATCTGAGAACATTTGAAGAATTTGTGTCCATTTGAAAGCACATCTGAAAACAACGAGCTGAGAAAAGCTTCTCTAAAGGCTCATTTGCATGACATTAAGCTAAGCCCTCCCCATCACTGACATCACTGTGGTGTTTCAGGGCAGGTCAGAGTTAGAAGGGACTTTGTTAATATGGAAATGCTTTTATAACAAAAAGTCCATATAATCATTCAATAATTCAATAATAATAATATGTTAAGTCAAAATCACCTGTATTGTTAATTTAATACAATACAAAATAGTATAGGACACTACACACACAGACACACACACACACACACACACACACACACACACTGGACACACACATGACAATATGTTAAGTCAAAATCACCTGTATTGTCAATTTACAGCAATATGAAATGTATTATACTGGTTTAGTTTGATTAAATACTGGTTAAGTTATGGTTTAGTCCTATTTTAGTCCTGGTTTAGTCCAGGTTTAGTCCTGGTGTAGTCCTGTTTTAGTCCTGGTTTAGTCCAGGTTTAGTCCTGGTTTAGTCCTGTTTTAGTCCTGGTTTAGTCCTGGGTTAGTCCTGTTTTAGTCCTGTTTTAGTCCTGGTTTAGTCCTGTTTTAGTCCTGGTTTAGTCCTGGGTTAGTCCTGTTTTAGTCCTGTTTTAGTCCTGGTTTAGTCCAGGTTTAGTCCTGGTTTAGTCCTGTTTTAGTCCTGGGTTAGTCCTGTTTTAGTCCTGTTTTAGTCCTGGGTTAGTCCTGTTTTAGTCCTGTTTTAGTCCTGGTTTAGTCCTGGGTTAGTCCTGTTTTAGTCCTGTTTTAGTCCTGGTTTAGTCCAGGTTTAGTCCTGGTTTAGTCCTGTTTTAGTCCTGTTTTAGTCCTGTTTTAGTCCTGGTTTAGTCCTGTTTTAGTCCTGTTTTAGTCCTGGGTTAGTCCTGTTTTAGTCCTGTTTTAGTCCTGTTTTAGTCCTGGTTTAGTCCAGGTTTAGTCCTGGTTTAGTCCTGTTTTAGTCCTGGTTTAGTCCTGGTTTAGTCCTGTTTTAGTCCTGTTTTAGTCCTGGTTTAGTCCTGGTTTAGTCCTGGTTTAGTCCTGGTTGAGTCCTGGTTGAGTCCTGGTTTGGTCCAGTTTTAGTCCTGGTTTAATCCTGTTTTAGTCCTGTTTTAGTTCTGGTTTAGTCCTGTTTTAGTCTTGTTTTAGTCCTGGTTTAATCCTGTTTTAGTCCTGGTTAGGTCATGGCGACAGCTACAATTAAGCTGGTTAAAATGCTGGTTTATTCTAATATAGTCACTTCTAGAATTTAGCTACTGGTTGAGAAATAATAAGGTTGAAAATGAGTTTAATAAATATCTTTTGGATATTTCCCCCCCAATAAAGTGTAGAATCTGAATACCGTCAGTCCGTGGGTTTCAGAATGATGAGAAATTAGGGTAGTTGCCATAGCGATTAACAATGCAAAACAAAATATTATATCGTTAGTGTGGAAAAATCTAAATGTTGCATACAACAGAAAGATGAAACCCACCAATATCTTTGTAAATACTCTTGGTTGGGAATCTTTCACACGTTTGTTTCTATGGATACGTCATTGATCTGCTTAGAAAGTTCCACAACGTGACATTAAACAGCTCTATGTTACTTTTATTAAATTACAGGTGGTTTTATAGCTCAAAAATACCTTTAAAAAAACAGGTATTCTAACTCTGAACAGCGTTGCCTCTGCACATATCTGCCCTGTAACTTGATTTGGATTGGTCTCCATGAAAATAGAAATATTTGATACACCCACCATCAGAAATGTTACACAACGCATCTTTAAAGTTAGCACTATGTTTGTTTTTCAGTGCTGTGCTAATGAATACGTGTTTGTAAGGTTATTTATTCAACACTATAAAGCCAAAAAATAATAAAATGAAGTATAGTTCTTGGTCAAAGCATGAGACTTTTGAGTGACGGGGTTGTGATCTGGTGCCATCCTGACCATCTGCTGTTTTGGAGGGTCAGCACTCCATTCCTCTTTTCTTTCAATCTCTCTCCCTCTCTTTTTCACCTTCCTTCTCTCCCTTACACGCACACACACACACAATGCATACAAATGTACTCATGTATTCCTCCTGTACCTCTTCTTGTTTCTTCTCATTGTCACTCCAGCTGGTGGTTGCGAGGACGGACTGTTGCTCCACGGTGCGGAGGAGGCGAGGAGCGAGGGAAGAGAGAGAGAGGAGAGAGGGGGGATAGGACAAACAGTGGATGAATAAAAGATCACAGGCGAAAGCTATCGCCCTATTCTTCTTTGGAGAAAATGTGGCGCACATGCACATGAAATGAAAAATGCCATAGAGACAGACGAGGGTGAGAGATGAGGAGAGAGGAGAGATAAGACATGTGCATAATTCAAAAATAGTTGAAAAAGTGCTTTGAACACGAGGTTTGGGTGGGTCTTGTCTTCCTTGGTGGTTGGGTTTGTAGTCAGTATGATTTTACAAGCTGTGGTCAATGCAAAGGATTTGTAAAATGGATGAATGATCTATAGGATTGATATACCAAGAGTTTAACACACGCAGTTTGTGATAAAATACATTCTTCTCCAATGAGGAATCATTTTAAAAAGTCATAGTATTATATTGTTTAGTGTTATTATTGTTGTGTATTGCGTAGGTCATTTGGGGAACTATATCGCATGTATCTTCTATAATGAACTGACCCAAAGAAATACAGCTCTGGAAAAAAAAAGAAAAAGAGAGAGACAACAAGCTGAGCTACTTCAGTTCTTGCACCAGGAGTGGAATAAAGTCACCCAAGAACAATGTGAAAGACTTGTGGAGAGTATGCCAAGACACATGAAAGCTGTGATTAAAAATAAGGGTTTTGCACCAAATATTGATTTCTGAAATCTTCTTAAGTGTAAACATTAGTATTATGTTGTTTTAAAATGAATTCGACCTTGTTTCTTTGCATTGTTTGAGGTCTGAAAACATGTATCTTTTTTGTTATTTTTATCATTTGTCATTTTCTGCAAATAAATGCTCTAAACGATAATATTTTTATTTGGAATATGGGGGAAATGTTGTCAGTAGTTTATAGACTCAAACAAAAATGTTCTTTTTGCCCAAACACATACCTACCTACCTGAGTAGTAAAATCAGAAAAACTGATCATTTTGCAGTGGTCTCTTATTTATTTATTTTTTCAGAGCTGTATGTGTATTGGCTTTTACTCATGGGGCCACAACTAATAAAAATGTACATGATTATTTATATACTCATTGTGGACTACGAGGTTAGTATCTTTGGCCCTATCTTGCAAAAGTTGTTGATTCAGTTACAGTGATAGTAACTTTGTGGAGGTGGAAAGTCAACTCATTGGAAACAGAACGCTAAAACATACTTTGAAGCATTCTCATTGGAGGTATTGGCGTTTTATGCCATACTGAGGAAAAGTATAGTCATATATATAGAATATACAGTACATAGGAACAACATTTCCATGGAAATACGCAGAAAGAGTCCCTCCTCTAGGTCAAATATGAGTCTCTTTTGTGAAGATGCAAGCCAGCTCAGAGTAAAGACGCATTGTTTTCTGTTTTTAGGCAATATATACAATCATAATGAAAAAAAAAGAAGCTTTAATTATATTTTTATTTAAGTTACACACTGTGGCTTTAAGATTCACACCAACAATAGAAAAAATGTTTTGTTTTTCTCCTTTTTTAATCACAAGTTTCCGTTGAGTTTTATTTTGTTTAAAAATTGTTTTCAATATTGATTTTCTAAACATTAACCAGACTAATTCTTCTTCCATAATCTTATTTAAAAAGACTCAAGCCCTCAGTGACTCTCAACCTTGATTAAAATTTGACCAACTGCACAGCCCTACCTAAAACCATGTATTTTAGAATGTATTATATTTTCTGTTTATTCTGTATATTTTCATGTTTTTGCCATCTGTCATTTAACAGGTGTTAAATGTGCTATGCCACGATAATTGTTACATTCACAAAACATATTTTTATAATGAATTAATACATTCACAGTAATTAATAAACATGTTCCCGTCTTTTACATTCTCTTATGAGAAAACATGCCTGGCGTGATTGGCTGTTCAGTTTCCATGGCGACGTTAACACCACAATTATCCACTGATATTTGCTCGCTCCATAAGGTGTTGGTTTTGCAGATACAACACAACATATTTACTGTCAAATTCTCACCTCCAGGCTGTCCGAGGTCACGTGTTAACCTCAGGATCAGGGCTCGTTGGTGGGGTAGATGGATGCCATCAGTCCCCCACTACCTCCGCAGTACCACTACAGACATATGACCTCCGCAGAGCAATACATAGCCATGGCGGTGACCTATTAAACTGTAATTAACCCAATGCAAATGTGTGATGAAATGCTGATCCTGCCTGAGCGTGACAGTCATTTTCTGTGTCACAGTTGAAATTGGTTTAGCAAAGATGACCAGAGCGTTGTGTATGGTCAGAAGTCAAGTGTTATGTTTTGTAATTTTGTCATTTTATAACCTTGGAAGTTAATTTAATAAAGCTTGTAAATTTAGCTCAATTTACATTTTTAGGATGTTTAAAGCCACAGTATGTAACATTTTGGATGTTTTCATTGCAATGCAAAACCTATAGAAAAACATGCTTCTTTATTGTGAGTGGGCTTGCATCTCTACAAACCTGACTCTTATTTGATCTGGAGAAGGCTCTCTTCCAGCGTGTTTCCATGGAAATGTTGTTCCTTTGGGTATCATCGTTCACAGTATAGTATAAAACGTATCTATCTCCATGGAGAATGTTCCAAACAATGGTTTTTAACTTATCTCTGTTTCCATGGAAACTTACATACACCTTCAGTAGACATCAGTCCTCCAATTGTCTTCATGCAAAGCTAGCAAACTTGAAAGCAATAACATAATTTTGGATTTATTCTACATTGTTTCACTCCTACATATGCATATAAGCACTCCCCTTTGACCCTATGCTGGCTATGCATATGTCCATTATTATAACTTGTACAATTTCAAATTCTGGAATAAAAGCAGCAACAATAAAAAATATTTAATAAAAATGAAGGAAAATGTCCAATTTCAAACTGCACCTCGAACATTTGTGTGATAATATAGTACAGACCCATAGATTCTATTAATAATCAAAACTAAACCCTATGATTGTCTTTTCACAACAAATAACTGTGTTCTAAAATATGAAATCAAATGCATTTTGTAGATGTACATATATTTTACCCAATAATATACCTTGCAATAGTTTATATTTGGGACCCGCTGTTTAAACTGGGGTCTTCAGAGCTGTACTTTTTGATTTCCAACTACCACGACTAGAACAAGGTAATAGATTAAGAATGCTTATCTTTATGTTGCTGTAAATGTACCATAGAAATCAGTTCATTCAAACACTTACTTACACGTAGCCACTGTGACTAAATGTGCAGCTTCTGTGTGAATTATTAAAGGTATATGAGAACAGACACAAGAGGCTAGCTCATTCACTGACAAGTAACTGTCAGGATACAAATACATCATTTATTCACAAATTCATGTGTTGTTTTCACTGATGTATGATGGTTTACATGCACACCAAATATCTGATCTTTGCGTGACTTCTGGAGTTATCAGATTATGGACATGTCATGAAAACAGAGATCTCATGTTCAACCCTGTGCAGGTTTCAAAAAGAAAATGATGCAAAATGAGCAAACTAATGTGGTAAAAGCAAAAAAATAAATAAAAATAGAAAAAAAATCCCATATAATCCTACCTGTACCTTTGTATTTTATTATAATTTATTACATTTTTTATTCTATTGTTTACCTTTTCCCCTGCACTTTTTGCAACAGTTTTTTACCATGTACTATTATTGCATGCTATTAGTACTTCTTGACTATCTTAGCGAGTAAACGGTTCTTCTGACCCTAAGCATTTCATTGCATTGTTGACCTTGTGTTGATCCTGCATATGACAAATAAACAATTTTGAATCTTGACTCTCTTGAAACACTGAAATTCAGATCTAACTATGGGTTTATCGGATCATTCTTATTATCTGCTTTTGGCCATGTAAACGCAGTCATAAATTATGCAACAATTATTCATTATTAACCTTCTTAAAGCATGCACCAATCAATCTTATGAAAACTGGCAGGTGTCAGGGTGAAAAGCACACCCTGTTCCTCAATTATGGTATTAGGACGTGAACATTTTGTCCTCAATTTCATATGAGAGAAATATCAAAAATTAATTTAGAGAATTTGACATGGCCCATATTGTGACAGAAAGATGAAAAGAAAGTTGTGCAAAAAGAGAACACTGGTGACGTGCTGAAATCTGGTGGTTAGACTATTTGCGCATCAACCTGAAGGTCACTGGTTTAATCCCAACTCTGGCCTGTACATATTGTCGTGTGTCCTTGTACAAGACATTTCAGCCATCTAGTGACTATCTAAAATCTGTATTCACATCACTGGGGACTGAAAAAACTGGTCTTATTATTATTAGATCAGCAAGCTTAGATATAAGTTAAAGGATCCATATTACACTATTTTCTGATCTACTGTATGTTAAAATATTGTTTAAAACACAAATCCACACTTCCACCTGGTTACAGCTCTGGAAAAAATAAGAGACCACTGCAAAATTATCCGTTTTTCTGATTTTACTACTTATAGGTATGCGTTTGGGCAAAAGGAACATTTTTGTTTGAGTCTATAAACTACTGACAACATTTCCCCCAAATTCCGAATAAAAATATTATAGTTTAGACCATTTATTTGCAGAAAATGACAAATGGTCAAAATAACAAAAAAAATACATGTTTTCAGACCTCAAACAATGCAAAGAAACAAGATCAAATTCATTTTAAAACAACATAATACTAATGTTTACACCAGGGGTCGGCAACCTTTACCACTCAAAGAGCCATTTGGACCCGTCTAACGCACTACATATAATGTCTTTTTTTTGCCTTTGTGCCATAGAATTACATATTGAAAATGAATTAACTAAAATAAAATATATTTTAATTAAATACAGTGGTCCCTCGCTATATCGTGGTTCACTTTTCGTGGCCTCGCTGTTTCGTGGATTTTTTTATTCAAAGTTTTTTTTATAGTGTATCAACGTGCATTTCTGCGTCCTGATTGGCTAAGGGACTGTAGACCTTTGCCGATTCATCAGTCATTCTCCGTGCCTCCTGTACAGAATGCGTTCAGTTTGCCAGATTTATATAAATGTTCGATCACAGTGTGACTCTGAAGTGCTGTATGTTCGCAAGTTTTCTCCCCGACAAAACCTGAAGCGAAGCGGTCATAAGAACTGTGAAATACACGCGAAATACACTTTGGTTTCGTTCTCTAATACTGTGCTTTTTTGTTGAAAATCTACGAATGTTTGAGTGTTTAAACAAGAGAGAAATATGAGAAAACGTTAATTCCAGTCTGAGAAAAGTGTAGAATGTGTGTGGTGCGGCGTTTACAGCCTTAAAACATGGAGAATAATTGTAAAATATAAAGCTGACGACTTCGCAGATTTCGTTTGTCGTGGGTTATTTTTAGAACGTAACCCCCGTGATAAACGAGGGACCGCTGTACTGAGCCACATCAGACACTAAGGGCGTTTTCACATATAGTCCCCTTTAAGCGAACCGAACTCAGTCCCCTAAAAGTGGTCCAACAAGGGGACCAAGAGAACACAAACTCAGTTCTGTTTGTGTTCACATTGTGAAAGAGGACCGAGTTCTCTTTCTGGTCCACTTAAGCTCTGATGGCGCCTCAGTCCTATTTCTGTTCACACTGTAGCTTCTCTAGAGCTCTGAGACCTGGTTTAGTCCTGGTTTAGTGCCAAAATAGATGCAGAAATAATCTGATAATATGACTCACCCATAAGAACGGTATCCATGTATGCACGTATCACGGTTTTTAATAATCCGGAGCTCCGGAGAAAAGTACATATCTCGAACTTATCCCGTGTCCCGAGGCGAGAGTTCCTTCTTACATAGCATTAACATAGCAAGTTAAGGTTTCTTCTTCTCTTGGAAATGCCGCGTAAATATCACGCGGCTCGCTCACAGCTGATCGGCGAACAGGCGCAAACACAACAGCGGTAATCGTCATGATTGGCGGGAGCGCGATCGGTGCGTAATTATGCTGCAACATGATTGGAAGCTGGAGCGCAGTTCGGCCTATGATTGGCTCTTGCCGGCTCTTGGCTCACCGGCTCATGGTGGTGCATTGCACAAAAGGCGAAGTGAACCCGGAGCGTTATGTGTACACACTGCGCAGGTTAGGCGAACCGTACCGCAGACCTTTTAGCGAACCGTACTGAGACCACCTCCCGAGATGGTCTCAGTTCGGTTCGTTTTAAAGGGGTCTGAGTGCGCTTAGAGTGTTCACATATAAACCTATAATGCTCAGTTAGTGATCTGAGTTCGCTTTAAACACTGAAAACACCCTAAGAGTTCAGAAATCAATATTTAGTGCAATAACCCTTATTTTTAATCACAGCTTTCATGTGTCTTGGCATGCTCTCCACAAGTCTTTCACATTGTTGGGTGACTTTATTCCGCTCCTGGTGCAAGAACTGAAGTAGCTCAGCTTTGTGTTTGTGTTGGAATTCAACAGACGCTGGAATGGAATGGCTGTAATACATGTAGAGATGCTGATTTCAGAAAAAATAGTGGTCTCTTATTTTTTTCCAGAGCTGTATTTAATATGGTAATACAGGAAGTGCTCCACTGTGTTTTAAACTCCATACACCTTCACTACAATTATTTAATGGAATATATAGAAGCAGGATACAAAACAGTATGCTACATCTTGACAAAACTGGTGGGACATGCTCTAGTTTCATGTGATAGCACTCTGAAGAGGGAGTGCAAAAGGAGGGGAGAAATTGTGTTTTGTTTTTTTGGCAGATATAGCATTTTCAAAACAATTAAAGGCAGGGCTCTCAAGTTTTGAAGTTCGGTCGGAGTGAGATTTCTGTTTTTGAACTGTAGATGCTCTGAGATTGCCTGGAAGAATCCATGACTCATCGCTGTACCAGCGAGTGAGTCTGGTAACGCTTGATCCAGAACGCGCTGCTGTTGCGCGTAGACAGACAGCTAAGTGAACCAATCAGAGATTGCGCCATCTTGATTCAAAACTGAGGAGGAACTTCCGCTGCCTAAGAGTGACTTTGTGGGCAAAGGCGGGTGCACTGACGTCACCATCTTTGAACGAATCAGAATCGCGGAGTCCGTTTTTAACTGGAGGAGCGAGGGTGGATGGAGGGTGTCCAAATGGTATCGCGCTGTATAGGAAATACAGAGAGATATCATTTGGCTGGCCAGGTAAACTCTGAGATGCAATCTGGGGTCATTTCACTTTGCACTAACTTCTCACAAAATGTGACTTGCACTGGATGGAATCAGCTCGGGATGCATAGTCTGGACAGTAGCTGCTGACAGCCAGACACAAGCACATTTCTAAATGATCATCAGTCATGGTGGAACAGTAGCCTACTTAATGATCTTCATGTGGGAAAAGGCTGACTCACATTAATAAGTTTTCATAAATCTATCTCCATTTTATCTGATAAATGTTAATTTTAATCTTAAAATAAGCTAAGCAAACTGCACTGCACTTAAACACTCTGTGCCCCATTTTTGGACCCTCACCCACAGTTTGAGAACCCCCATCCCCCCTTTTTTTAACCTGTTTTTTCAACTTCCTACCTGGAGTCACATTCTCTTACTGGTTTTGCAGTGGTATTTACCAGCCTCTGTACATTTACCAAATTCACTGTCACTCTTCCCCGCGTATAGCGTACACAGGCTCCTCCTGTGTGAAAAGGAGGACGTGAAGCGAAGGTACACGCTGTAGCGAACGCGCTGTAGCGAACGCGCTGTAGCGAACGCGCTGTAGCGAACACGCTGTAGCGAACACGCTGTAGCGAACACGCTGTAGCGAACACGCTGTAGCGAACACGCTGTAGCGAACACGCTGTAGCGAACACGCTGTAGCGAACACGCTGTAGCGAACACGCTGTAGCGAACACGCGAACACGCTGTAGCGAACACGCTGTAGCGAACACGCTGTAGCGAACACGCTGTAGCGAACATGCTGCGCGCGCGCTGCGGCTCCAGTCGAGCGCGCACACTGGTTAAAGTTTATTGCTAACGGCAGTGGCTGTAATGAAATATGATTACACTCATCTCGAGACCAAGACCAGTGTCATAGTATTTGACACCAGTCGACTGGTAGATCAACGTATTGGGCCCCTGTTTTAGACACTGGGGCTGAAAACGGCGCGGTGCATAACTAACTCTTCTGAGCCACACAGACCGATTTTCTGGGCACAGAAGCGCTGTGCGCTGTGCTTGAATTGCGTAACTAAATTTCAGCATGAGAAATACCATTGAACGTGTGAACACGTTGAATTACGTGTGTCACACTCTCAAAGCATGAGACTTGAGAGCCCTGTGTGATATTAGCTGCAGTTAATACCCCTTAGAAGTACAATACCCATTCTTTAAATATTATTGAACTGTAGATGTTGTGATGTCATGAAACACATCGGCATCAGCATAAAGTTGTAACTGATTAATATAAAGTTATAGTATTCAGATAAACACATTTTAGCATTGAATGTGTTTATATGTTGTTTAATACAGTGTTTTCCTCATACAAAATAATGCAAACTGGGCTCTGTTGAAGGGCCATTACTGGGGAACACGGTGACAGCTCAGCCTGGCACAGCATGGGCAATTCTAACTGGTGATTTTCAAAGCAACACCTGTATAATATTAGTAATTCAGCCATTTTGTGTTTAACACCAATTTAGTGTCATTTTTCTATATTTACAGTCATAACATCTTGTACCACCACCACAACACTAGAAATATAGCACAAAGTATTTCAGGGGAGAGGGCACTATGGGAGTATAATGGGAGTAACTTCACAGCACAAATATTTACAAAAGTACTACACAAATTCAGATTTACGTACACTTTGCACTATAGAGTATTCACATTGGGCAGTAGTGATAAGCTAAGCTTTTGGACACAAACTAGGAGGTCAGCAGTTCAAATAGTCTGAGTGCAGGTTGTTCTGTCCCTAGGCAAAATGTTTCACCAATAATGCAGACTTCAATCATAGTATGGTTAGAAAAACATATAGGAGGTGAATTTAATAGAATAAAAGACAAGAAAAACATGTCATGGTTTTGGGTAGATCACATTGCTTACCTCCTTAGTTTGGGCTAATTTGTGCATAATCAATCATAATTTTAAACCTGATGCTTTTCCCTATGCAATATCTGGGACCAGCACAACAGCAACTCTGGCTTTTAACCAACAATCATTATAAACATGTATTGCTAAATGAAGGTTTATTGATCAATGTAAAGCAGACATGGTTTTACTTGGTTTGAAACAAATTTATTTACCATGGCTGGAAAACTCAATTTGGAGCAAACTATGTAATGGTAGTTTTGTTTAAGACAGAAACTGGTTCACCCAAAGGACAAAACACCGAGCCACAAACAAAACAATGTGGTCTACTCCAGTGTGGTCTATTCAGTGTAGTGAAGACTGCAGTGAGCGCTACATTGGAGAAACAAAACAGCCACTTCACATGAGGATGTACCAACACAGATGAGAGAGCCAGAGTGGACCTCAATCTGCCGTACATCTCCACCTAGAAGCCACGGGCCACTCCTCTGAGGACAGTGAGGTACAGATCTTGGCCAGAGGAAAGAACTGGTTTGAGAGGGGAGTTAAAGAAAGAGAATCATTCCTTGAACAGAAATGGAGGTCTCAGACATCATTTGTCTCCCATTTATAACTCTATCCTCACACCTAAATCAAAACAAACAAAGAAAACAATAGGACAGCCAGGTCAGGTCCAGAGGTGTGAAAACACCCATTATGGCCCTGAATGGTTCTGCTAACAAGACCCCACACTCCACTCCCACTGCATATTTAATAGGCCCATCTAACTAACAGAAACTGTAAACAAGTAGGTGTGATAGTTTCAGAGTAATTTCATTGTAGTTAGCTCCTCCCTTCAGGCGGATATAGGCAGTGTCCACCAGCGTCTGACCAGAAATGAAGAAGCAGCTTGGATGAGCTGCGAAACATATTCAACCAAATAAACTTTTGTCCAGTTGACAAATTGAATTTCTCCTTTTGCAATGTAATGCTAGGTAACTGTAATTTGGTTCTATAGTGTACTTTTGTCATTTTCTGCACCACTATAAGATCGGCAGGTGAGATCTTATCTATTTGCTGGTTTCTTGGTTAATATCTCACATTTCTTCGGCGCTTTTGTCTGTCTGATCTAGGTGAGCTGCAGGTTGCCATGGCGCTCTGATTATGTGCAGTTATGATTGAGAGGTAAGATCGTGGTGATGGTCACATGGGCGGCATGAGGTGATTTAAGCTCTTGTATTTTTGAATCCAAAACGGAAATAAGTCAGCTGAGTTGATTCAAAGGTTTGATGCAAAAAGTGATGCTATTTTATGCCCTTTATTTAGTTTTTTATACTATAAATGGTGTAAATATTTCATCACAGCAATATACATTTAAAGATCCACTACTTATCTGGTAGAGGGTCCACCACCTTCTTGTCTCAATAGACATGTTATTGCTTTGCCTGCAAGTTTTTTTAATATATATTTTTTTTATCTCCATTGAGACATGCAGGTGATGTTAATAAAGATAAGGTATAGGTCAGATCTGAGGAAAGGTATGAGCAGTATGATTCTCACAAGAATAGGGAGGAAGGAGGTATTTAATGTATTTATCTGCCTAACTCATCCATTGGTCTCACAAACCCACTCTAACATTGTTGATATCCACATGCATTTATTTTTAGGCATGGGCACAGCTTTAGAACAGTTTTTTTTTTCTCTCTTCAGCCAGCAAAGTGAAACTGAAATCCTTCCATGAGCATCTAATCAGATCATAGACTTCAGTGCAAATATTTCATACTTGAGAAAATAAATATAGAAAAAAATCTATATATATATATATTATTAGCTAGTATTAGTATTAGCTAATTTATTATCCAGCTTTAAAGGGGCCATATTACACTATTTTCTGATCTATATTATAATGTTGTTTCCTCATCCAAAACGAAAACTACACTGCTTTTTATACACCTCCATAGTACTCCGGGTATGTTTTTGACAACAACAACATTGCTACATGAGTCATTTTTGAGTAATACAGGACTTTTAATCATGAAGTACTACTATTTGTGTACACTTGTATAATCCTCTAACCAGGACCATGTGACTCTGTTTCCTCTGTTTACCACCAAATATTTGTGTTTTTGGTGAAAGGCTTGCACTAAATACTGCAGTACAGAGAGACAGGCTTTCATAGAAAACCTCACACATGAGCCGCACCAGGAGGAGGTTCAGATATGTTTCGGGACAATTAAAAACATTTAATTTGCATGATTTCAGAGTACTGTACTTCCTGTTTTCCCCAACGACAAGCAGATATGAGTGTGTGCATTCAGACTCATTAAATGCTACTGTTGTGAAATAGTGGCCTCCTGGAGAGAGCTCTGCAGGAGGGGGACTATTTCAGATTTAATGACAACGGAGCAAAGCATGAGAAGGATAAGGTCAAGGAGGCAAAAATAATTGTTTTTTAATACACTTATGCATACAATAATGTCAGTGTAATTTTTCACATCTGCTGAGTGTGCGAAAATAACATGCAAAAATGGTTGATCATCAGGGTGCCTGTATTCAGTTATAAAAGAGTACAGGATTTTGTTAATTGCATTTAGATTAAAACTTTGCTACTAGGAGGCTGCTCACTTTTCTGGTCTGTCACCTGCCCATCTCTATGAAGAGGTTATTGCTATGGCTCAAATGTTACATGGTATTGCCATCCATCCATCCATTTTCTTCCGCTTATCCGGGGCCGGGTCGCGGGGGTATCAGTCTAAGCAGGGACGCCCAGACCTCCTTCACCCCGGACACTTCCTCCAGCTCCTCCGGGGGGACCTCAAGGCGTTCCCAGGCCAGCCGGGAGACATAGTCCCGCCAGCGCGTCCTGGGTCTTCCTCCCGGTGGGACATGCCCGGAACACCTCCCGAGGGAGGCGTCCAGGAGGCATCCGAAACAGATGCCCGAGCCACCTCAGCTGGCTCCTCTCAACGTGGAGAAGCAGCGGCTCTACTCCGAGCTCCTCCCACGTGACTGAACTCCTCACCCTATCTCTAAGGGTACGCCCAGCCACCCTACGGAGGAAACTCATTTCGGCCGCTTGTATCCGCGATCTCGTCCTTTCGCTCATTACCCAGAGCTCATGACCATAGGTGAGGGTAGGAACGTAGATTGACCGGTAAATTGAGAGCTTTGCCTTTCGGCTCAGCTCCCTCTTCACCACAACGGTCCGGTACAGCGACCGCATCACTGCCGACACTGCACTGATCCGCCTGTCAATCTCACGCTCCATCCTCCCCTCACTCGTGAACAAGACCCCGAGATACTTGAACTCCTCCACTTGAGGCAAGGACTCCCCACCCACCCAGAGAGGGCAAGCCACCTTTTTCCGGTCGAGAACCATGGCCTCGGATTTGGAAGAGCTGATCCTCATCCCAGCCGCTTCACACTCGGCTGCAAACCGCCCCAGTGCACATTAGAGGTCCCGGTTCGATGAAGCCATCAGGACAACATCATCTGCAAACAGCAGAGATGAGATCCTGTGGTTCCCAAACCGGATCCCCTCCGGCCCCTGACTGCGCCTAGAAATTCTGTCCATAAATATAATGAAGAGAACCGGTGACAAAGGGCAGCCCTGGCGGAGTCCAACATGCACCGGAAACAGGTCCGACTTACTACCGGCAATGCGAACACAGCTCCTGCTCCAGTCATACAGGGACCGAACAGCACTTATCAAAGGGCCCCGAACCCCGTACTCCCAGAGCACTCTCCACAGGACCCCACGAGGGACACGGTCGAATGCCTTCTCCAGATCCACAAAGCACATGTGGACTGGTTGGGCAAACTCCCATGCACCCTCGAGCACCCGATGGAGAGTATAGAGCTGGTCCAGTGTTCCCCGGCCGGGACGAAAACAACACTGCTCCTCCTGAATCCGAGGTTCGACTATCGGTCGAATTCTCCTCTCCAGCACCCTGGACCTTACCGGGAAGGCTGAGGAGTGTGATTCCCCCTTCTTAAACAGAGGGACCACCACCCCGGTCTGCCTATCCAGAGGTACTGTCCCCGACCGCCACGCGATGTTGCAGAGACGTGTCAGCCAAGACAGCCCTACAACATCCAGCGACTTGAGATACTCAGGACAGATCTCATCCACCCCGGGGCCTTGCCACCGAGGAACTTTCCATCCACCTCAGTGACTTCAGCCAGGGTGATGAACGAGTCCGCCTCCGAGTCTCCAGCCTCTGCTTCCTCCTCAGAAGACGTGACGGCGGGATTGAGGAGATCCTCAAAGTATTCCTTCCACCGTCCGATAACATCCCCAGTTGAGGTCAACAGCTCCCCACCTCCAGTAAACAGTGTTGGTGAAGCACTGCTTCCCCCTCCTGAGGCGCCGAACGGTTTGCCAGAATTTCTTTGAGGCCGTCCGATAGTCCTCCTCCATGGCCTCTCCGAACTCCTCCCAAACCCGAGTTTTTGCCTCTACGACCACCCGGGCTGCAGCACGCTTGGCCCGCCGGTACCTGTCAACTGCCTCAGGAGTCCCATGAGCCAACAAGGCCCGATAGGACTCCTTCTTCAGCCTGACGGCATCCCTTACTTCCGGTGTCCACCACCGGGTTCGGGGATTGCCGCCGCGACAGGCACCACAGACCTTATGACCACAGCTACGGGCGGCCACATCGACAATGGAGGCCGAGAAAAGAGCCCATTCAGACTCCATATCCCCAGGCTCCCCCGGAATCCGGGAGAAGCTCTCCCGGAGGTGTGAGTTGAAGGTGCCCCTGACAGAGGGCTCAGCCAGACGTTCCCAACAGACCTTCACGATACGCTTGGGCCTGCCAGGTCTTTCCGGCTTCCTCCCCCGCCAGCGGACCCAACTCACAACCAGGTGGTGATCGGTTGACAGCTCTGCCCCTCTCTTCACCCGCGTGTCCAAGACACGCGGTCAGAGGTCAGATGACACGACAACAAAGTCGATCATCGACCTCCGTCCTAGGGTGTCCTGGTGCCACGTGCACTGGTGGACACCCTTGTGCTTGAAATTGGTGTTCGTTATGGACAAACTGTGGCTAGCACAGAAGTCCAATAACAGAACACCGCTCGGGTTCAGATCAGGGAGGCCGTTCCTCCCAATCACCCCTCTCCAGGTGTCACTGTCGTTGCCCACGTGGGCATTGAAGTCCCCCAGGAGAAGAACGGAGTCCCCGGGGGGTGCACTGTCCAGTACCCCTCCCAGAGACTCCAAGAAGGCCGGGTACTCTGCACTGCTGTTCAGCCCATAGGCCGACACAACAGTGAGAGACCTGTCCCCGACCCAAAGGCACAGGGACGCGACCCTCTCGTTCACCGGGGTGAACTCCAACACTCGGCGGCTGAGCTGTGGGGCACTGAGCAGGCCCACACCAGCCCGCCGCCGTTCCCCGCGGGCAACGCCAGAGAAATGGAGGGTCCAGCCCCCCTCAAGGAGTTGGGTTCCAGAGCCCAAGCTGTGCGTGGAGGTGAGGCCGACTATATCTAGTCGGTAACGCTCAACCTCCCGCACAAGCTCAGGCTCCTTCCCCCCCAGCGAGGTGACATTCCATGTCCTCAGAGCTAGTCTTCATGCCCGGAGATCCGGCCGCTGAGGCCCCCGCCTTCGACTGCCGCCCAGATCTCTCTGCACCCGGCCCTTATGGATCCTCCTGCGGGTGGTGGGTCCACAGGAGGACGGCCCCACGTCGCTTCTTCGGGCTTTGCCCAGCCGGGCCCTGTGGGGAAAGGCCCGGCCACCAGACGCTCGCTGGCGCGCACCCACCCCAGGTCTGGCTGCAGGGTGGGGCCCCGGTGACGCCAGTCCGGGCGACGTATCTGGCATTAAACTGGTATTGCATTAAACTTAAAGCTCGATTACCCAATTTTTTCTATATTTATTTTTTCCAAATTTGAAAAAACAGAACTTTTTAACAAAATCAGAATATGGCACTCTGTCTTCATTTTATAGGTCGCTATGTGTGTCACTATAAGACGCTTTGGGATGAGAGCTGATTGACTGTCCTTTGGTGGTCCATCCCACTTCACTTTTCCACCTGAAAAAGCTGGTCTTAGCTTTGCTCGGAGCCAAAAACACCACACTAGCAATGAGCCCCAGCTGAGAAAGCATTGTTACTGGAAGTGGGGTCTTTTCTCAGATCTAACCTGTGAATTGACCTAGTGACATCACCTGTTATCTTTAAGAAGAGCAGATATGATATGATTGAGTGCCATACTCTGGAAAATTCTACCGGAAAGGTTATTGTGCACCTTTAATTCAAATATTACATATTTACACTAGTATTTATAGAAAGACATCTGCAGTAAACTATAAGCGAGTGAAGCTGAAGAATAGTCTCCCAAACCACAAAAACCTGTCTTCATCAGAAACAAAACAACAAAAGGCAAACAATGCCAGACAGACTACTAAACAAAGACCTTGTGGTGCTGAGGCACTCTCCACCATCTGCTCTGTTTAAAACCTGCACATTCACTTTCACAGCTTTGCCTTTACTCTTCAGGATTTTTGTGACATACCAGTGGATTAAATAACACAGAAAATAAACAACATTTCTAATATATTGGAGATAGTATCTATCAGGTTTTGTTCAAGACAAAACATTTGCAGAACAAGCAGAAACTGAACAGTTTGAAGTCCATTGGGCAAGGCATACAACCAACTTAGAACATATAAATGTCATTAACACATGTTTTCCAAGGTCATTTAGGGCAATAAAATGTCTTATTTTCAGTATAAATGCAAGATAAGTTTAATTCCATACTGTAGAACATTCCAGGCAAAACAAAGCAAGGTGGCAGAAAAGTCCAATAGTACACCTTTCTGGATCTTAATTAAACCTTGATTTGTCTCTTATAAGAAATGATTTATAAACTTGGATCACAGTCATTGAAATCATGATATTTTCACATCCAGATCCTGTCCATATATAAAGCACTTTCTTCCTTCACATTTAGCCCACTGACTATTTGGATCACCAAGACTTCATTTGCTACTGGACAACCTCCCAGATTTCCAGTCAATATTTGATGCACAAAGCAATAGCTTTCCTACTTTTTGTATTTCTTGGCTTGGTTCTTGCATATATCTTTGCTCCCTGGATCTTTGTACTGGTGCATGTTTTTAGGATTCGTTTGATTGGTTTTCTTGTGTGCTGTGATGTCTTTGCTCAATAGACTCTTCGCACCACAAGCGCCTCATGTATTCTGCTCTATTTGCTGAGCTCCACTGCACAGCATGTCTCCTCCTCTAAGAAAACTCCACACTGGCATTGCTCAGTCAATTTATATACAGTACCTTCTATCTATCTATCTATCTATCTATCTATCTATCTATCTATCTATCTATCCATCTATCTATCTATCTATCTATCTATCTATCTATCATGTCTATCTATCTATAATGTATATATGTAAGATACACAGATTTCTATACACAGATATACAAGATATACACAGATTTCTAATGTTGTCCTATGGCTTTGTGATTTCCCGGCATATGAACCAGGTTATGATCTTGTGTGGAGAAGAGATCATTTGGGTTTGTGTATTCTGTGTCGTGCCAAGTAAACAGGGCTTTGTGAGTCATTCTAGCCCCAAATGTTGAGGGTATCACAATGTGGTAAAGATTATTACATTTTGTTATATTTTGTATATAGGTTATTTGCAAGGTAGATTTTTCAGTTAAGATTTTCTGGCCCGAAGTTGTTCAAAATAAAATGATCATTTAAAACCAAGCAATTTTTAACTTGTGTTTATTCATTTTGCAATCTCAACCTATTTAATGACACAGAATGTTGTGTTTTGCCCAAGGACATAACAATAATACTTTTCTTTTGGGGATTTGACCTCACTCTCCTTTATGATGAACATTAGATCAAGGTCAGATACGTCGCCTGGATTGGTGTTACCGGGGCCCCACCCTGGAGCCAGGCCTGGAGTGGGTGCAGGCCAATGAGTGCCTGGTGGCCGGGCCTTCCCCCATGGGGCTCAACCGGGCTCAGCCGGAAAGAGCGACGTGGGGCCGTCTTCCTGTGGACTCACCACCCGCAGGAGGATCCATAAGGGGCCAGTGCGAAGAGATCTGGGCGGCGGTCGAAGGCAAGGGCCTCGGCGACCAGATCTCCGGACCTGAAGACTAGCTCTAGGGACATGGATGTGGGAGTCAATAAAAAAAAAATACCCACATGGTACCAGGCAAGTCTCAGATGGTGACTGTGAATGATGAGGAATGTGCCAATGACCTCAACGACTTCTTTTCAAGATTTAATGAGCAAAAGGACTGTGACACGGTTTTAACATTTGATTGTGATGGTTTGGAATATTGTGATGGTTTTAATATTGATTTGAAATGCATTCAGTCAACTTTTAGCAAAGTCAGTCCGAAAACATCTGCTGGTCCAGATGGGTTGTCTGCTTTTTTAATCAGGAGCTGTGCGCAGGAATTGTCTGAGGCCCGGTATCCAATCTTTCAGTCTTCTGTTGAAAATTGTACCAAATTCAGACATCTTGCCAGGGCACAAATAAGGACTACAGACCTGTAGCCCTAACAAGTGTCGCGATAAAGTGCTTTGAAAAAATAATGGTAAACAGACTAAAATCGGAAGTTTCGAGTTGCAGTTTGCATACAGACAGGGTCTTAGCACAGCAGATGCAGTCATCAGTCTGTCGCACCTGATCTGTAAACATTTGGAATCTCCTGGGACTTATTCGCAGCTCTGCATTTGATACTGTACGCCCCAATCTTCTTGTTAAAAAATTATTTGACTTGAATGTAAGCCCTGCACTAGTGAAATGGTTTTATTCTCTCTTAACAAATCAATCACAACAAATGAGGGTAAACAGTAAGCTATCTAAAGCCAAAAATTGTAGTACAGGTGTACCACAGGGTGCAGCAAGTTCACCTGTTTTGTTCATACTGTATATAAATGATTGTCAGAACAGTCAGCCAGGAAACAAAATCATAAAATTTTCTGATGACACAATAATTGTGGATAAGGGTGACTGTATCTCCACCTACCATCAAGAGATAAGCTTTTTCCTGTCTTGGTGCAGTGAGCATTTCTTATCTCTTAATGTGAACAAAACTAAAGAGATGGTGTTTGATCCTCGTGCTCTGCAAACCCATGATCCTGTTGTCATTAAGGGCAGACAAATAGAGCAGGTTGCATCTTTTAAATATTTGGGTGTGTACATTGACAGTCTGTTTAAATGGAATGTACATGTTGATTTTCTTTGTTCCAAGCTGTCCCAGAGGCTCCACTTTTTAAGGAGACTGAGGCTGTTTGGTGTGAGCACAAAAATCATGACTTGTTTTTATAATGCTGTTTTGGAGAGTCTCATATGCTACAGTATGGCCTTGGTTCCTTAACTGTCCAATGTAAAACCAAACTTGAAAAACTGGTAAATAAGGCCATGAAGGTGATTGGCAGGAAAGAGTTTCCTTCTCTGTGGGACATTTTTCAAGACTCTGTGCTCACTCAGGCCAGACGGATTGTCAGGAACCCCTCTCACATGTTGCATGGGGGATATGAAATGCTCCCATCAGGCAGACGCTATCAAGTGCATAACTTTAAGAGTAACAGATATAAACTCTCATTTGTGCCCACTTCTATTGCACTCAAATTTGCACAAAATAGGCACACATAGTCACTTTATGATAAAAGGAGAAATTCAATTTGTCAACTGGACAAGGTTTGTTTGGTCGAAAACGTTTCGCCGCTCATCCGAGAGGCTTCGTCAGCTCTGGTGACCAGAGCTGATGGGGCCCCGGGGTGGATGAGATCCGTCCTGAGTATCTTAAGTCTCTGGATGTTGTAGGGCTGTCTTGGCTGACACGTCTCTGCAACATCGCATGGCGGTCGGGGACAGTACCTCTGGACTGGCAGACCGGGGTGGTGGTTCTTCTGTTTAAGAAGGGGGAACGGAGGGTGTGTTCCAACTATTGGGGAATCACACTCAGCCTTCCCGGTAAGGTCTATTCCAGGGTGCTGGAGAGGAGAATTCGACCGATAGTCGTACCTCGAATGTAGGAGGAGCAGTGTGGTTTTCGTTCCAGCCGGGGAACACTGGACCAGCTCTATACTCTCCATCGGTTTGCCCAACCAGTCCACATGTGCTTTGTGGATCTGGAGAAGGCATTCGACCATGTCCCTCATGGGGTCCTGTGGAGAGTGCTCTGGGAGTATGGGGTTCGGTGCCCTTTGCTAAGGGCTTTTCGGTCCCTGTATGACCGGAGCAGGAGCTGTGTCCTCATTGCCGGTAGTAAGTCGAACCTGTTTCCGGTGCATGTTGGACTCCGCCAGGGCTGCCCTTTGTCACCGGTTCTGTTCATTATATTTATGGACATAATTTCTAAGTGCAGGGGGGTCAGTCAGGGCCTGGAGGGGATCCAGTTTGGGAACCACAGGATCTCATCTCTACTGTTTGCAGATGATGTCCTGATGGCTTCATCGAACTGGGACCTCCAGCGTGCACTGGGATGGTTTACAGCCGAGTATAAAGTGGCTGGGATGAGTATCAGCTCTTCCTAATCCGAGACCATGGTTCTCGACCAGAAAAAGGTGGCTTGTCCTCTCTGGGTGGGTGGGGAGTCCTTGCCTCAGGTGGAGGAGTTCAAGTATCTCGGGGTCTTGTTCAGGAGTGAGGGGAGGATGGAGTGTGAGATATGCAGGCAGATCGATGCAGCGTCGGCAGTGATGAGGTGTGGCGAAGAGGGAGCTGAGCCAAAAGGCGAAGCTCTCAATTTACCGGTCAATCTACGTTCCTACCCTCACCTATGGCCATGAGCTCTGGGTAATGACTGAAATTACAAGATCGCGGATACAAGCAGCCGAAATGAGTTTCCTCCACAGAGCGGCTGGGCACACCCTTAGAGATAGGGTGAGGAGCTCAGTCATACGGGAGGAGCTCGGAGTAGAGCCCCTGCTCCTCCACGTCGAGAGGAGCCAGTTGAGGTGGCTTGGGCATCGGTTTCTATTCTGGATGCCTCCTTGACGCCTTTCTGGAAAGTTTTCCGGGCATGTCCCACAAGATGAAGGCCCCAGGGAAGACCCAGGACACGCTGGAGGGACTATGTCTCTCGGCTGGCCTGGGAACGCCTCGGGGTCCCCCCGGAGGAGCTGGAGGAAGTGTCCGGGTTGAAGGAAGTCTGGGAGTCCCTGCTTAGACTGCTGCCCCCCCGACCTGGCCCCGGATAAGTGGAAGAAAATGGATGAATGGGTCTTTGTTTGATTTGAATTGCTTAATCACTTCAAAATTGTAAAAATTGTAAAAAAAAAAAAAAAAAAGACATCTCACAACGGCCAGTACAAAAGAGTAGCACTAATTACTGCTGCCTCTGTCCATGTCGAGAGCTGAACAAAGCACCTGCTGCAAACACATAGTGAGAATAGTGAGTTATTTGTGATTTGTGGAGATTTTGACCACAGACAATACATCCACTATATTTAGTCCAGTGTGTTGTGGGTGATGGCATGTTTCACTGGCATAGACACTTGGACTGTGATGCTGTAATCATCCTTCATCCTCCTCCTCATCAGCTGTACAGATTTTCAATGGCTCACTACTGGAAGGCTCTGACTGTCACCTGAAACATTTACTATCTGAGAATAATGTAAGAGAGAAGGGTAAAAATATAACTTCAGTAGTGTTGACAGACCGTGAGTTATGTCACATCAGTCAATCAATAGAGAAATTAATCATTAACCATCTATTTCCATGGAGGGAAGCAGATGATGCCACCAGTTTAAGTTACAGATCAGATCTGTGAAGAGGCAAACCTGCTCATAGTAAATATGTTTTTCAAGACATTTTATAAGCCATAAAAACTTATTTTTTCTGTAATTTAATAAATGCTAGACTGATCTGTTTAACTCATTGACTGCCGGTGACGAGTTTTCTCGTCATGTTGAATCCGAACGTTGAGTGCCGTGACGAATAAACTCGTCAAGGACGTTTTTCAGCGGGGGTTGCTAGGATACAACCTGGAGCAGCTTTGAAGGTGTAATTCACCCTTCCCAACCTGTAGGTGGCGATCTTGTATCATTATCTGCCGATCGGAGAGGCGGGAGAGGAGAGGAGTGTAGTGTGTGTGTACTGTGGAGTGCGAGTGGAGGCGAATGGAGTAAGATGGTGAGGCGAGTGAACCCGGAAAAGCAGATAACTGTTGATCAGCGCCTACGGAGCGGTTTGATCGCTTTTGGGACCCAAGATCCCGGATCAGAGGATCACAGAGACACGCAGCGATGTCGGGGCAGAGATCTGCTCTGGCTGAGGCAGGGGGCGTGTCCTGATCGCGCTGCGCGGAGCAGGGGGGCCTCCCTGCTCCGCGCAGCAGAGCAGGGAGACAGTGCCAAAGAAGTTTACTGACTTGGATTCTGCTCTCCAAAGAGGCACGAGATGAGAAGAATTGAGTTTATATGTGTGTGTGTGTGTGCGTGCGTGCGTGCGTGTGTACGCGCGCGTGCGGCGCGCGCGTGTGTGTATGTGCGTGTGTAGCTGTGTGTGTGTGTAAAGGTTTATGCATGGGCTTGTGTGTATGTACATATACATATATGTGTGTGTGTGTGTGTGTGTATGTAGGTGCGTGTGTGTGTGTGTGTGTGTATATGAGTGTGTACTCTGAGCCTCAATATTGTTGTGAAGTGACAAAGTTCTATTTTATATGAAAAGATATTATATCCTGTAAACATCTCTTGGCACAATTGAGTTGAAGGATTCACAGAGCCTTATATTCTTATATTTGTAAATAAAAAATGTACTTTGTCATCAAAAATCTCTTTCTCTGTTATTTTAGATGTTTGAGGTGTCACTAAATCGATAAATATTGATGTCAAAGTCACTGATCTGCTCGAAATCCTTCTCTGAACTTAACGCTCGTTTTCTCCATTTCTTGCTCAAAAACCAGTGTTTTTGCTGAAACTTCCCTATGTTCTACTATCAGTTATTTGAGAACCGAAAAGGTTAGAAACATAATTTTTTTTCCAGGTGAAAGAAGAGAGTCGACACTTTATTTTGATGTGTCCCATGTTTATATAGTCAAAGAACTCAGTATTCTGTGGGTCTTGGAAAATCAGTGAAATTCTACTGAAACCTGTGGCACTCTGGGGTTAGAATTCTGAAAACAGGCCGGCAGTGAATGAGTTAATGGGATACAGTTGAACATTCAATTCAAAACAATAACAGCTTACTTATAGTGTTGGATCCCCACCACAAAAAATTTACATAACACATCTTTTATAATAAAATCAGTATAGACACTGATATAATGAAGTAATATGGCAATAGTGTAATTCTGTACTTTCCCTTTACACAACTAAGTAATCACCCAAACCACATTCATACAGGCAAAGTGGGTGAAGTGTCTTGCCCAAGAACAACAGAACAGGATTTCTGATTGGATATCCTCTATTTTTTATCATACTTATCTAATCTGATTCAGGTTTGAGCTAATATAATATAAAATTTGAAAAACAGAATTAGATTGGCTACAGGTTTTTGCTGTTGTTGTTTTAAACATCGTGTGGTTGTAAAATAAATGAGGCGCGCTGAGGCTAATTATTTCGCTGTTACAAAGGAATTCAGGGGCTTGTGCAGCTTTAAATCACATCAATTACTCACCGTCAGTGCTGTAGCAATTCATGTTTTAGAGGCTGTTGTTGCAATCAATATACAAGATGAATCGCGTAGAAGATAAACTGAGCTGGAAGGAACACCAATGTTAGAGGGCTTGGTTTGCACTGTTTTTGATCTACGTTATAATGCTGTTACCTCATCACAAACATACCTGGAGTTGTGGAGTTGGAGTTTTTATTCTGTGTTCTTTTCTTACACTGAAAACACTCCTTGTTTCCTCCGTATGATGTCGTTAAATGGTAATACAAGAAAAGCTGCACTGTGTTTTGAAACTCCATACATCTTTACTACTTTATGACTTACTTTACCTGCTTACTTTACTTTTGATAATTTCCGCCTGGATTTTACAGCTGTTGCTTTAGGCTCATTGAATCTGCTTCACTTCATGGTGCACCAACAGATATCAGAGGCTTTCTATTGATAATCTCAACTCAACTGTACAAAAGGTAAAACAAAAATATAAAAATAAATACATATTCTGAAGATTTGAAGAGTAAAGCAGTTCAGTTGAGGCTAAAAAATAGCTGTTAACCTTTAAACTACCACTAAAAAAACATCAGAGGGTGCATTTTGAGTTTGGGGAATGCAGCCATCCTACAGTAATAATCCAGGACTGCAGATAGCCTAATAATCAAACATGTGTGAATGAAACAAAACACAACTCCGGAGGCAACAACATTCTAACATGGCTAAAAGCTCACATATTCACTGTGATTCACGTTGTAATGCAGATTCCAGGCTAATCTTATTCTAAACTCATATTCTAAAATTGGCCATAAAACAGTTTTGATTCATTGTTATTTTTTTCCTTAAAGGTGGACCTTGTCTGCTTGTCTCCATGGAGATGTTATTTTCTTGCTAGAGTCCCAGTGTATGTCATTATCACATATCTATCTTGCATGTATTCAATAACAGATCTTATTATTGACCACAAATACCGTGAAAAAACATGCTTTCTTACTGTGAGGGGTGTCGCAGCTCTACAGAACTCACTAAATTGTCCTGATGGCTTATCTCATGGGAACAATTACATAGTGCATCATGATATGTTTTTGTACCTGTATCTCTTTAGCTTCCTGTTATTATATTCAGAACACAAACACATAAGTTTTAGTGTTAATGTAAAAATTCAAACGACTCACATGGCTTTCTGATTGTATATTTCACTCTAGGATAAAAAATAGACAACTTTTACATCATATATACAGTTTATTAATTGTCATCAGCAAAATCAATATTTAATGTAATACAGCTCTGGAAAAAATAAGAGACCACTGCATTTTTTTCTGAAATCAGCATCTCTACATGTATTACAGCCATTCCATTCCAGCGTCTGTTGAATTCCAACACAAACACAAAGCTGAGCTACTTCAGTTCTTGCACCAGGAGTGGAATAAAGTCACCCAAGAACAATGTGAAAGACTTGTGGAGAGCATGCCAAGACGCATGAAAGCTGTGATTAAAAATAAGGGTTATTGCACCAAATATTGATTTCTGAACTCTTCTTAAGTGTAAACATTAGTATTATGTTGTTTTAAAATGAATTTGATCTTGTTTCTTTGCATTGTTTGAGGTCTGAAAACATGTATCTTTTTTGGTATTTTGACCATTTGTCATTTTCTGCAAATAAATGCTCTAAACGATAATATTTTCATTTGGAATTTGGGGAAAATGTTGTCAGTAGTTTATAGACTCAAACAAAAATGTTCCTTTTGCCCAAACACATACAGTACCTATAAGTATGATAAAAGAAGAAATTCAATTTGTCAACTGGACAAAGTTTGTTTGGTCGAAAACGTTTCGCCGCTCATCCGAGAGGCTTCATCAGTTCTGGTTAGAGTGCTGGTAAGACACTTGCTTATATCTCGCTGCAGGGAGGAGCTAACTAGCTAACTACTTTCCGAAACTATCTCGCCTATTGGTTTCTGTCTTTTGTTTCTCTGGCGTCTTAGTTTAGCATACCTATTCATCCCTACACGACTGTTGTTCACACCTCTGGCCCTGACCTGGCTAGCCCTATTGTTTCTTTTGTTTGTTTGATATGAGTTTAAGAATGGAAGATTCCATTCTTAAAGCGGCGAAACGTTTTCAACCAAACAAACTTTGTCCAGTTGACAAATTGAATTTCTTCTTTTATCATGGATTCTACCTGGACGACTGAGGGACTCTTCACACATACCTATAAGTAGTAAAATCAGAAAAACTGATAATTTTGCAGTGGTCTCTTATTTTATTCCAGAGCTGTATATGCAGTTGTCATCAGTAAAATCAATATTTAATTCATTAAATAGAGGTGGGGTGTTGTGAAATGTTTTATAAACTTATATCACATAACCTTTGACTTTGATGTATTTGACTTTTTCTCCTCCTCTCTCGTCTCCTCCTCTACTCTCTCCCTCTCTCTCTGCTCCTCTCCTCTTTTCCCCGCCTCCTCCTCTCCTCCTCTCCCTCTCTCCGATGAAGGCCTTGCACACTGATGCTGATGCAGTGCTGTGATTATAGGTTGCCATGTGCAGTGTAATCACAGTCATTGAGTCTGGACCGCACGCTCTCGGCCAGCTGTTACTGTGGCTTTTTTCAGCAGCTGCATCTCCACATCTCTTCTCCAAAGGAAGAACAAGAAACCACTCCAACGTCTGCAACATGCTCACTGTTGTGCTACATATCATTGGGGTTAGTATTAATATAGAGATGCCCAAGTGAGCTACAATGAAAAACATGCCCTCTCGATTTGGATTATGTTGTCTTATTGTCTTAATGTATGAGATGGTTAGGGGTTATTGGTTTGACTGTACAGTATAAAGAAGTGGACTAAACGAGTGTGATGTTAGCGTTCAGCTCCACTCAAATGAAGCTCAGTTACAGGAATTTGAAGCCATGCTCTATATTATGAATAAGATTTTTTTAACAGACCAAAATGACAAAGTTCACAGCATCAGTCACAGAGAGAGGGGCGACAATATTCCAATGTGTCAATGAGAGCCAGGGTCAGTAGGAGCCAGAAGAGCCACATGTGAACTTCCAATTTGGAACGCGGCATCTAGCGTGTTAGCCATGTCCATTTATACAGCTCTGGAAAAAAAAAATAAGAGACCACTGCAAAATTATCAGTTTTTCTGATTTTACTACTTATAGGTGTGTGTTTGGGCAAAAGAAACATTTTTGTTTGAGTCTATAAACTACTGACAACATTTCCCCCAAATTCCAAATAAAAATATTATCGTTTAGAGCATTTATTTGCAGAAAATGACAAATGGTCAAAATAACAAAAAAGATACATGTTTTCAGACCTCAAACAATGCAAAGAAATAAGATCAAATTCATTTTAAAACAACATAATACTAATGTTTACACTTAAGAAAAGTTCAGAAACCAATATTTGGTGCAATAACCCTTATTTTTAATCACAGCTTTCATGCGTCTTGGCATGCTCTCCACAAGTCTTTCACATTGTGCTTGGGTGACTTTATTCCACTCCTGGTGCAAGAACTGAAGTAGCTCAGCTTTGTGTTTGTGTTGGAAGTCAACAGACGCTGGAATGGAATGGCTGTAATACATGTAGAGATGCTGATTTCAGAAAAAAATGTGTGATCTCTTATTTTTTTCCAGAGCTGTATATATAGTCTATGGTTTGTCGTGAATGTTCCACAATAGAGCATTTAACTTATTTATCTTGCATTTATCAAATTGCATGTGTTTTTAACTGCAAGCTGTGACGCCTCTCAGATGATGGTATCTTCGGTTTGGCTACAGAGGTGCAACAACATCCCCATGAAGACAAGAGGGAGGCGGAACCTCCATCAGGTTGCATGAATCTTCTTTAATCAGTTGAACTAATTCATGCATTTTATTTAAAAATGTAATAGAGCCAAGTCCCTTAAGACTTAAAAACATACTGTATAACTTTATTAGCCACTCAAGTCACAGCTATGTGCATAAAATACTATCCAGTGTAAAAACATCATGTTACAAGTGGACGTTTATTGATACTTTGCAGTGACATCAAACCGGGGGGTGTTATGCATGTATGTGTGTGGGAGAATGTTCATCAGTTACCATGGTAACACAATGCACACATAAGCAAACACTGCCAAAAAAGTTTGTGAGATTGCGTTAAAATAAGGCCCAGATTAAAGTCTAACAGAGATTCAGACAGAGCATGCCTACAGTTAGCATCACACCCTGAGGAAATGTGAATGAAATCATCTGTGAAGTATCAATATGACTCAAGTAAAGATCTTTAGTTCGTTGTAATAATCTTTGAACAGTGTATGTTTGTATTGTGTTGTCTTGTCTTGTGTGAGTTCCATGCTTGGTTGCTCTTGACATTTGCTCGTCGATACTGGTCTTGGAGGGTTTTTAAATAGCACACATTCTGTCACTCACATATGGACATAACTCCCACCCACTTTAGAAAAAAAAAAGGGAAACATGTACAAAATGTCCCCGTCGTCATGGAGACCGCAGGAGTCTCAAGTCCTTTACATTTATACAGTAAGTACAGATGGGGGCGAAAAAGCACTCTGTAATGAATTATGTCTCATTCACACTTCCAAAGGGCAATGATTCTGAGGAGAAGGATTACGTGAGTGAGAAAAATTGAAACATTCAGAAGATTTCTATTTGGAAGTTGTTGTCCCTGTGCAGATTGAGGATTGTGCAGATTTATGGTTTGAAATAGCATTAATATTGAAATATATTTGAAGTGGAGGACTTTGGTGGTCACAGTGGATCATTGAGTTTGGTGTACTAAATGTAACTCTGACAAAGCCACGTCAGCTTTAATAAGGCTTTTAACATTAATGTCAGGTTCATTAATGTCAGGTTTGTTCATTCATGTCACATTATCGCATTTCATTTAGATGTTTTTACACTTTGTTTTTCAGTTTAGTCATGATTTAGTCCAAGTTTAGTTCGGTCTTAATAGTTTAATTTTATATCCCAGAAAGCCTGATTTCATATGAGCTGGTGCTTGCTTGAAAGGAAATTTATACCATTAAAAAGGTGGCATGTCACTTTTGTGGAGTATTAACTGCTAACACATATTTGGATGAGAAATCTCTTTGCTCTCGGGTCTAAGTTATCCCCCATTCATCTAATTAAACTACTGCACATCTCATCAGGTTTGGGAAGCTGTTGTGTTTAGTTTTGCTTTTGTATATTTATAGAGAATTGTCATGTGAAAGCATGGGTGATAGCTGCATGTATGACATCTAAAACCTATTCATATTTTGCACAATAACCCCTCTGTAAGTGTTTTATTTTTCTCCAAATAAAAATAAAATTGTTGACAGTAGTCTCTAATAATCTTCCTTCTTACAGTCTTCCTTTTCTCATACTGTATGTTGAGGCGATCCACAGTAGCCCTAAACATGTATGGTTTCAAAGCTGTCCATAGATCACATTTAGTGGTCTCTGTACAGTAGCACATATTAAAAGATTGTCCATTAAGCTCGAGTGTCTTGAGGGAGGATACAGTCTTTAGCTGGTAAAGGTCCCAGTGCGACACTGTGGAACATGACGTCAACTCACTGTAGAAAATAAAAGAAATAAAAAAATAAAAGAGGAAACTGCCTTGGACATGGTAGATACACATGTAACAGTGAATGGCATTATGGAGTGGAAGCTGAAGCTGGAGTGCATATTGATCCAGGTGAATAAATGCAGCTTGTTCAGAGAAAACACAGGTCTCTCTTCTAGTATTTCTAATTTTGCAGTATTCAAGTGGCCTCTGTTGCCGTAGCAATTAAAGGTCCTCGATAGTCTGTAAACATAGTAGTTTATGGATTAAATAACAAGGGACATTTTGACTCCAAAAACAAACAACAAAAGGATTAAAACATGAAAGCTGAGTTTGTACAGTTTAGTCTTATTTTAATGTTTTAAGTAGATCTCAGTAAATCGAATCTAAATCCAATTTTTTTCACTACTAAACTGTGCGTATGAGTGTTTTAAAAGCATTATCTTCCTAGTAATTTTTTTTTTTTTTGGCAACTTTAGGCTACCTTTATATGATGACGGTCTGAATAGAAGACGCAAAAGTGGCGTCGCGTCTTCACTTTTTATTCCGCGTTTAGAGCGTTTTCGGGAGGAAATCTGCGTGCATACGGTGATGCAAAAATGTGTGGAATTCGATTGGGTATGCATAGCAGGCGGCTAGGTGGTGCTGCGATACATTATCACTATGTCCGCGCGCATGCATAGAATCTTCCTTCTTCTCATCTGCGCCGCAAAAAGTTTCTTGAGCGGTGTAGACAAAAACGCTACGGCGGAGTGTATTCAAGTTTTCCTCTTTGGAGGGCGGTTTCAATTTTTTTTGCGTTTTTAAGCCCCCAAAATGCCGACACCGTCTATACGAAAGGCACTTCCGATAAAATATTTTGTCGTTTTTACCCGTAAGCGTTCTCGTGTAAACAGGCCCTTCGTGCAAACTGGTTAAAAATGCCCAACTCTCTTTTTTCCATCAGTGGCCTCTGTAGTTTCAAGTAGTTGGTGACATCACACAGGACTGTCCTGATTACAGTGAGGGGTTTTCTGGTTACACACACCTGGCTGCAGGCGTGGAGGCTGACGTGCGGATACCTGTTAGACTCTAGAATCACACTGTTCCTTATTTCTCAAGACTCTGCCCTCCTCCCCGCTCACTCGTCTCTTTAGTCCTCCAGGTACTGCAATACTGTATTTGAAACATGGTCGTGTCTGAGAAATGTCTCTTGTGGATCAATAAAGTTTGTCTAAGAAGAGGTTTTTATCAATGCTAACAACAAACAGAATCCAAGTACAACTCTATTAGCATTTTCATATAACTCCTATCTTTGCTTGTTTAATGTGGGTGGAACATTTTAAATTGAAAGTATTTTAATTTCTAAATGGGCTTTCAACAAAACTAAGAGAGACAAGGACAAGAAACAAAACAACAGAGAATCAGAACCCAGGAGGAAGGGTGTAACTATCCCTTACCTGGCCGGCGTTTCTGAAAAACTACAGAGGATTTTCAAACAACATGAAATCCCAGTCTATTTCAAACCCACAAACACTTTAAGACAGAAACTAGTCCACCCAAAGGACAAAACATCGAGCCACAAACAAAGCAATGTGTTCTACTCCATTCAATGTAGTGAAGACTGCAGTGAGCGCTACATTGGAGAAACAAAACAGCCACTTCAGAAGAGGATGTACCAACACAGATGAGAGAGCCAGAGTGGATCTTCATCTGCCGTACATCTCCACCTAGAAGCCACAGGCCACTCCTTTGAGGACAGTGAGGTACAGATCTTAGCCAGAGAAAAGAACTGGTTTGAGAGGGGAGTTAAAGAGGCTATTTTTGTCAAGAAAGAATCATTCCTTGAACAGAAATGGAGGTCTCAGAGATCATTTGTCTCTTATCTTTAACTCTATCCTCAAACCTAAATCAAAACAAACAAAGAAAACAGTTTCAGAGTCATTTCATTGTAGTTAGCTCCTCCCTTCAGGCAGATATAGGCAAGTGTCCACCAGCACTCTAGCTAGAACTGAAGAAGCAGCTTGGATGAGCTGTGAAATGTATTCGGCCAAATAAACTTTCCTCCAGTTGACAAACTGAATTTCTCCTTTTGCCTATCCACTACCATGTTACATCAATTTTTGCACTCTGATCGAGAGAGTTTGTACACATTTTGTTTGCACCCACTTACTGTCCCAAGAAGTGCAAACAAATTTCTACTAAGCTTCTCTTTTCTCTTTTCTCTCTCTCTCTCTCTCTCACACACACACACCCACACCCACACACACCCACACACACACACACACACACACACACACACACACACACACGCACACACACACACACACACACACACACACACACACACACGGACACTCTACCGCCCCCTGGTAAGATTTGTGATGTGGGATTTGTCATTTGGCTCCCCCACATGAGCTAAAGGTCCCGCTGACGACATGTGTCACAGCTCTTACTCACTAAACTGCACAGAACTGCTTTCCTCTTTTTGACAACCGGCAATTTCACCAGTGCACATACAGTCAGCGCCGGCTTCATGCTATGAAAAGAGTTCAGAGACGAGAATAAAGCTGAACGTGGGTCTCGTAATGTGTCACATTAAATTGTTCACAACATTTAAAGTTCCCCGTGTTCATTTTCTGATGGGGAGTCCACCACTTGCTTGTCTATATGGAGGTGTTATCTTTTTGCCTGGAATGTTCCACAGTATGGCATTAAACTTATCTATCTCTCTACAGACATACAGGCACCAGCAGGCAAGTTTACAGATCAGACCTGTAGAGAGGCAACACTATTCAGAATAAGAATCCATGTTTTTCATCACTTTTTTGAGCAATAAAACATAAAAAAAAACCAACATAAAACAAGTTAATACTGTAAATGCTAACTTAATAAATAAACAAACTTAATGCCATACCATGGAATATTCCATGCAAGGTCAAGTAAGTACAATTTATTTATTTATTTATTTATTTATTTATTTATTTATTCTTTATTTAATAGGGAAGTGCATATTAATGAACATCTACAACACTGCAGTGTAAATATGCCAGATTATAGCTAAAATGCTAATTTCCATCTGTAGTCCTTGGGCAGGTGACACCACAGCAAAACCAACAAAAACAATGATAAGTGACAATAGTGACAGCAGTTGAACATTAAGTGTCCACACATCCATACAAAGTAACATTGTTCATCTTTTCAAAAAGTGAATAGGATTTATAGAAAATTGTAATCCTACATTGTATTGCGACTGTTTTAAAACATAATAGTCATTTGAATTGTAATAGCAACTCCAGTCACAGGGGTCAGTAAAGGAACAAATAAATGTTATAGTTTTATTGTGAGGAATTAAAGGCTGGGACACTGAGCCATCAGATTATTTACTCTTTAGTGTTGAGTTCATTTGAACTCATTGATACTTTCTAATGCATTTTTCAATTTCAACATATTTTGAGTTTTTCATCATCAACATATGGCATATATATCTATTATAGTAAAACAGAGTGAGATATTTACAATTAGCCATTTGTGTGCCTTCACCTGCCACTGTGAAAACCTGCTCACTGTTTTTGTGCCATTGTGCAAAGTGTGAAATTTTAACCCAACTGTGCTCTAAAGCAGTGAAAAGGCCAGTCTGGAGTTGCCATATCTCTTGGCAGAGGTTGATTTTTTCATTTCTTTAAAAAAAAAAAAAAAATATATATATATATATATATATATATATATATATATATATATATATATATATATATATATATATATATATATATATATATATATATATATATTCACTGTGCCCTCCTAATTGCAGGCACAAATCATGCCCTCATTTACACATTGAAATAATAATTGTTTTTTGTTTTTTTTGTAGATTTGAAGCTCTAAAACGTTAGTAAAAGATAAAGGTGCACTCTGTAACTTTCTGCTTGTTTCCATGGAGACCTATCTTGCATTTATCTTGCATTTATTCAATTGTAGGTGTTTTTTTGTTTTTTTTTAAACAAAAATACATTGAAAAACATATATTTTTACTGTGGGCTGGGTTGCCTCTCCACAGATCAGACCTGTAACTAGGCCTAGTTGCATCACCTGCTTGATTATATTAAGACTGCTGGACATATATAGGCAAAGCAATAACATCTCCATGGAAACAAGCAGGTGATGGACCCTCTAGAAATATTACATGGTACATCTTTAAGAGTATAATTCACAATGAGTAAAAACACCAAGGATTATAGTTTTGTTTTGTTTTTTAACTCAAAAGTATTCAGCTCATTACTTTGTCCTTAAACATTTTAAATTACAAACAAGTTCAGTGAATTAAGAAAAAAGAAAAAAGAAAGCCACAGAAATTCTATCCTATTTCCTTAAAAGTTTGTCAGAGATTTTGCCTCTTTTCGCCATTATCCTTCTTCTTCCGTCTCAGCGTGAGCCTTCCCTCCCACATTGTGTTGAAGCCGGTCTCCATGGCAACGGCAGAGTGGTTTTGGGGCACGGTGGAGGAGCGGAGCAGACGTGGCGAGGGGGTGGTGTCCCGCAGAGGAGGGCATTGAGTGGCACAGACATCTTCAAGGACCCATCAATAAAACCAATGAGGTACAGAGCCACTCTCGTGTTTACACGGTCAAGTGGAAATATGCTCAGATTGTAACAACAACATTCAATAAAAACATATAGACATTTCAAAAACAACCACGTGAATGTTCTTTGTGCCAGTACCAAATTCAGATAAATGGAGAAAGTTGCTTACATTGTAACTATGACAACCAATCATACAACTAGTCAGACACAATGTGGACTCTGTAATGATTAAAGAGATATCATACCATATAGATACCCAGGCCTGGACTGGTAATTGGGCATACCGGGCATTTTCCCGGTGGGCCGACAGTCCTAGGAGCCGATGCTGCTTTTTTTTTTTTTTTTAACTTAGAGACAAAAGGGTTGTGGAGAATTTATGGGCTAAAATATTTTTAAAATCTTTCTATAGACGCTGCAAAATATACTAAAATAACAGACATATTCTCTGGAGGGGCTGCTGAAGCCTCCACGTCCTCTGCAGTTCAGGTTGAAGGTGGACAGAGAGAGGAGCAGCCAGAGACTGTGGACAGGGAACCTGAGGGAACCCGAGGGAACCCGAAGAAACACGAGGGACAGAGTGATACAGGTCCAGCAGGTAAGCAGGTAGTAATGTTAGGATAATACCAGGACTTTTAGGTGATGAACAGGCATGAATTTGGCCTGGGGTGCCAACCAACATACTCCTGACCTTGTGTGCAAGATGAATTTTAAATAAACCATTGAATGTGTAGTTACTGTGAGTTTGCTGGTGGTATTTGGAAGCTGGGATTTTTCCTTTAAATGTTGCGCTCTGGTTCCCCCTAGGCGAAGACGTGAAATTAGTAAAATACTTTGCTTCGGGGAACACAAACATAAATTATTCCACTGTGCTCCGCTAATTATGAGGGACCGGTCTAAGCCAAAAATGCCAGGGTCGTTTTTTTGTCCCAGTCCAGCCCTGTAAGATACCATATTATAATGTTGTTCCTGCATCAAAAATATTCCTGAAGAGGTTTTAGGTCATCCATGAATGTTTCAGTAATCTAGCGATCTCGGGCAATATTTGAAATGTTTGATGGTTAGCTGTAAGATTCTGTTCATGCTCCCATGTGTGTCCAGTTCTCCATAAATATATAAAAGCATGAAAAGCACAAAACTGTACACAACTTCACAAACCTGATGCAATGTGCAGTATTTCCATTAGCAGTCTTTGTGTTGTGATAGCGCTCTGAGGAGAGTGACTTAGGCTGCATCCCATTTCTCTGTCTTACCCCTTCGTCTTACCCCCACCCCTTGGTTTTGCACGTTCATGTGAGGGCAAGGAGTGTCCCGATTCTCATTTTGATCAAGGGATAGAACCACGACTGAGGGCTACATACCTCTTGAAACGAAGTAAGCTCTCGACCAGACTTGGAACGAAGGGGTACACCTACAAGCTCAGGCAGGTTTTCTGATCAGGATGGCAGCGTCACATCGATCAGCCGAGGAGTCTCATAAATGTATTTTCAGCTGTTGTAATTATCGATTAACAGTTTAGCAGGTTTACAATTATGATGCTTATGTTCTACGTTACTTTTAGTGAACTGTTGTTGCGGTTTTAATTGTAGTGATGTCTGTTTAGCCGACGTTATCGTTGTTGCATAAACAAGTTAGTTTTTTTGTCGAGCTGAGGTACCCGATAATCTTTGACATTTGTTTACATTTGTTTGCGTCAATTGTTGTCGCCTCTGTAGACGTAGCAGCCAGGTAGAGGCAAGGGATCATGACGCAAACGGTAATCGAGTGGTGTCCCATTTCTGAGGGGAACATTCGTACCCCGAGCCCTCTCAGCTCGGTATTGAGGGGCAAGACAAAAACGTAGATAAAGGGGTAGGGGAAGGGGAAGGGGTAAGACAGAGTGATGGATCGCAGCCTTAGTGTGGAGAGCAAAGGGACTCAGAGTGTCAAAAATCAAAGTGAAATTTATAAAACAAGTTCATTTATTGCTTTTGATGAATATAGCTTTTTCAAAACACTGAAAGGTAACGTGTTGATTTAAATACCTTGTGATTTCCGTGGAGATGTTTTTGCTTTGCCTGTAATGTTCCTTATGGCGGTTTTAAACTTATCTATCTGCATTTATTTAATTAAGGATGTTTTTACTGCTCAGAAATACCTTGAAAAATATGAGAGGGGTTGCCGCTCTGCAGATCTGCCATTTAATTTGCCCTGATTGCGTCACATGTTTGTCTCTATTGAGCTATATAAGTTTAAAGGAAAAGTAACGTTTTTTACAATTTGAGCCTTATTTCCGTAATAAAACAAGTTGTTTTACTCACCCATAGCACTTTGGTGTCATATGGAGCACTTCCAGAGATGTTTTAGATTTGCGGTTAGCCTAGCGCGACTTCTAGCCATAGCTCGGGGCATATAATATATTCCCCGAGCATGTAATATGCCCCGTCCGGGCTCCAAATAACACAAACTTTAGCACTTTTCAAATCATAGAAGCCCGATGTCTTAGTCTACGATTTCGTTTGAATCAAAAGTGGCCTGTAATCCGAGATTTATCCATAGTTTACAGCTTTGCGTTTCATGTTTGGGTCCCGGGAGCTGAGAGCACAGTCCACACATGCGCACTGGCCTCCTCATCTACTCGAAACTATGGCTAAATCTTAGTCTGGTTAACACCTGACCATATCACAAGTGAGATATGGGTCTGGAAACTCGCTTCGAAAAATCCCGTAGCGGAGGTGTGGTTAGCAATTGCCAACGGCCGTTTATTGGGCGTTATGAATGTCTATCATTGAGCGTATACGTAAGTCCATAGCCAATCATGTCAGTTGTCAGTTCAAACTACAAGCTTCCGTTTGTCATGTAGTACGCGTCACCGTCTTGCCACACCTCCCCCGCTCTCTGATTGGGGCCCTAAATCTGGGACTCTCGCTTGGACGAGTTTCCAGGCCGCCTTCCAGTTCGAAACGAACGGAAGCGGCCTGGGAATTCCCAGGCTAGCTAAATCTCGGATTACAGGCCACTTTTGACCAAACGAAATCGTAGACTAAGACTTCTATGATTTGAAAAATGCTAAAGTTTGTGTTATTTGGAGACCGCAAACATTTTCCCCGAGAACTCACATTATGGAGATTGCAAATCTAAAACATCTCCGGAAGTGCTCCATATGACACCAAAGTGCTATGGGTGAGTAAAACAACTTCTTTTATTACCGAAATAAGGCTCAGATTGTAAAAAAAACTTTACTTTTCCTTTAATGCAGTATTGTGGAACATTACAGATTCTGGTTATTTGATTTTGTTTGAATAATGAATTGTGAATAGCTGAATGAATGGCTATATAAAGTTATTTGTGTCCAGTTTAGACAGAAAATGTCTCATTGTTATAGAATAATACATTTACATCCCACTGAATCCACTGTTATGACGTTGGGTTGACCATGCACAGACACAATGACAGAAAGAAAAACGACCATAGCCAATTATACCTTCTGAATGGGAGAAAGTGCTTAAAATGTTTCATGAATTTCTGCTCTGTTTTCATAAGGACATTTGAGGTAATCTTGCTGTTATAGAAATGTATCAAATTCAGATTTCCGTCAAAACAGACCTTGAAAAGTATAGATTTATCTGAATGCTTTACAATGTGGACATACACAAGGTTACCCAATTTAATCTCAAGTCAAAGTCGCTGTTTAAAATCCACATTATGTCTTTTTTTGACAAAGAGCAGATACCATTATGAAAAGTTACACAATGCACCTTTAAAGGAAAAGTAACGTTATTTTACAATCTGAGCCTTCTTTCAGTAATAAAACAAGTCGTTTGACTCACCCATAGCACGTTGGTGTCATTTGGAGCTGTTTGGTAAAAGTTATGTTGTAGCGTATCCGTTAACATGAGTACTCGGGGCATTACTTTGCGGTCTCCAAATAACACAAACTTTAGCACTTTTCAAATCATAGAAGCCCGATGTCTTAATGAAAGATTTCGTTTGAAGCAAAAGTGGCCTGTAATCCGAGATTAATCCATAGTTTTCATCTTTGCGTTTCATGTTTGGGTCCCGGGAGCTGAGAGCACAGTCCGCGCATGTGCACTGGCGTCCTCATCTACTTGAAACTATGGCTAAATCTCGGATTACAGGCCACTTTTGCTTCAAACGAAATCTTACATTAAGACATCGGGCTTCTATGATTTGAAAAGTGCTAAAGTTTGTGTTATTTGGAGACCGCAAAGTCATGCCCCGAGTACTCATGTTAACGGATACACTACAACATAACTTTCACCAAACAGCTCCAAATGACACGAACGTGATATGGGTGAGTCAAACGACTTGTTTTATTACTGAAAGAAGGCTCAGATTGTAAAATAACGTTACTTTTCCTTTAAGCACTCCATGTTAAGTCTCATACACATTCATAATTTATTTTGGATTTGCATCTAATGAGATGTCAGTCTTTTGTTGGCATAAAATCATACTGGATTATTTTGTGTATAATTGATTTTTTAGAAAAAAAATAGAACAAAAAAAAACCACTGATGCAAGCTAATTATTGTATACGTTTTGTTTTCTTTACAAGGTTGTGCAAGCAAAGGCATACAAGAAAAACATACGTACTAATGACCAAAATGAACCACTCCATGTTGCTTTTTATATTTAGAGGCCATTTCCAGATTCACCCTTTGGCCCCGCAGACAATTCAATCATGGCTCCATCCGCACTTGTCCTTGAGCATATAACCTTCGCTCCCCATTCATCACTCTATTGACTTCTCCAAATCCTCTGTCATTTTTCAAACCCAGACCCAAACATTATTGACCATTGTAAATAGATTTGTTTGGGTGGTACATGTCCTGGGATGCCCCTATAATCAAACACAGCACTTCCAATACGACGTGTTTGAGCACTCACCATGGCAACAGGACTGCGAGTATTGTTTTTACCTGCTATTGTTGTGATCAAAATAGAGAGACAGCTAGATTACTGCTATGACTGGGACTTTTGTGCGAATTTGTCTCAACGGAGCGATGATTTTGATGGATGTTTTTTAAAAGGCTAGTCTGGAACAGTGTTGAAATGTTCCTGAGTGTGCATGATTTGCATTTTTCCATCCAATCCAGATTTGTCGATCCGTGTAAAATTTTAGAATGCAGTTTTGATAGACGTACGGAGGTTCGTACTTCATCGGCAATCCGCTTTACATTATTGATTTATGGCGGACCTGCAGCTCTGGAAAAAAATAAGAGACCGCTGCATTTTTTTCTGAAATCAGCATCTCTACATGTATTACAGCCATTCCATTCCAGCGACTGTTGAATTCCAACACAAACACAAAGCTGAGCTACTTCAGTTCTTGCACCAGGAGTAGAAGTCACCCAAGAACAACGTGAAAGACTTGTGGAGAGCATGCCAACACGCATGAAAGCTGTGATTAAAAATAAGGCTTATTGCACCAAATATTGGTTTCTGAACTCTTTTTAAGTGTTAACATTAATATTATGTTGTTTTAAAATGAATTTGATCTTGTTTCTTTGCATTGTTTGAGGTCTGAAAACATGTATCTTTTTTGTTATTTTGACCATTTGTCATTTTCTGCAAATAAATGCTCTAAACGATAATGTTTTTATTTGGAATTTGGGGGAAATGTTGTTAGTAGTTTATAGACTCAAACAAAAATGTTCATTTTGCTCAAACACATACCTATAAGTGATAAAATCTGATAAAAAAACTGAGAATTTTGCAGTGGTCTCTTAATTTTTTCCAGAGCTGTATAAGAGCGGGTTAAATTGATCAATCATATTTATTTGATAGACCCTCTTTTCAAAACACTAGGCGCTGTATCCATACTCAGCATGGTATAAGATGTAATTAAACCATTTTTAGTATTCCAGTTTAGTGGCAGCTAATTGAACTGAGCCGCTCTGTACCATGATGCCCTGCGGCTACGGATTTGGCGCTGTCCCTAGTGCTGAAATAATGCATTAAATATTCACATTTGCGTGGACTTGTCAGATTGCTGCGATGATGCAACAAGATTCGGATGTTAAACTTTGGTCTTGAACATGAGTCACTCCCATAAATTGCACCCACGAGGGAACCGAACCTCGTGCCTTCTGGCGAGTCCGGACAGCGCAAGCGCATAAACAGTTTGGAAATGAATTCTCTGCAATGCTCAGTGTTTGGAAGTAGAAAATGCTGAATGTACGGAAAATACAGCTACGTATTCAAACACTGTGACTTTCTCATTTGGTGATATTCAGAATACTAAAATCAAAGAAATTAATAATAATAATAATAATAATAATAATAATAATAATAATAATAATAATAATAATAATAATAATAATAATGTGCTGGTTAGCTAATGTATTCAAGATTCAAGATATTTAATGATTTTTACATCAAAATCACATCTGTTTATACAGTAGATTTAGGCACACAATTTCGAGGCATCTCTCTTATGTGAAATCAAAAAATATGTGATGTTAAAACTCTAGACATATTAAAATGAATGTATTGGGATGTGCAGACAGGCTTTCAGATAGAACTGGTTGCTTGTAGACACACTGTACCTTCTGATAAACTACAGTTTTTGCCTTATTTTGCATAAATTTCCTATTTTGACCCAATACTATATCTTGAAAACTATAGCCAATCAGCACTTCTGACCTACTTTTTCTTTATTAGTGACCTAAACCAAGAAAAATGTCATTATTTTTGTTCCGGAGGCATTTTGCTTGTTGACCAGTGTAATAATGTTTGACTTCCAACTGCACAATATTAGAAAGATGTGTGTAGAATCCCTCTGTCGTCCTGGTAAAATCCATGGCAAATGTATTAGAAAGGTTCATAGCAACAACAAAAAATACATCTCTTTGCGATTACTCCTTCTTTAATCAGTGATAGCCTAAATAAATGCAGAACAGATAACAAAGCAGTCATACAGCTTTTAAAAATCCCATGTCATGTCTTTACATTAAAACATGTCATATTGCAACTTCTTAGACTTAGACTTAGACAAACTTTATTGATCCACTAGGGAAATTGTTTTGGGTACAGTAGCTCACTCATCAAATATAATATATAATATATAACAGAGGGTAAAAAAAATGGATGGAATAGCAACCAAAGAGCAATAAACCAGTGTCAGATGAGACATAATTATACAAATAAAAATAATGATAATAAATGTACATGTACAAATCAGATTTAAATAGAAAAGTAGTAATAAAATGAACGTATTCAAAGTATTCAGAGAGTAAATTCAAGATTCAAGATTGATTATTTGTCATAAGCAGGATCAACACAAGGTCAGTAATGCAATGAAATAGCCAACTTAGGATCAGAAGAACCCTTTGACTCGTTAAGATAGTCAAGAAGTACTAATAGCAATAAAAATACAAGGGAAAAAGTAAACAATATAATAAAAAATATGTAATAAAATATAATAAAGTACAAAGGTAAAAGGAGAAATTCAATGTGTCAACTGGACAAAGTTTATTTGGTTGAAAACGTTTTGCAGCTCATCCAAGTTGCTTCGTCAGTTCTGGTTAGAGTTCTGATGGTACATAAAGTACAAAGGTAGAGTAGAGGTAGGATTAAATAAGGTGTAAGTAGAGTATTGCACAGGTCCATTGCACATAATACACTATAGTATAAGTATTGCACGCAGGCCTGGACTGGTAATTGGGCATACCGGGCATTTTCCAGGTGGGCCGACAGTCCTAGGGGCAGATGCACTTCTTTTTTTTTTTTTACTTAGAGACCGGCCCACAATTAAGGACTGAACCAGGACTAAACCAGGACTACATCAGGTCTGAACCAGGATTAAACCAGGTCTGAACCAGGACTAAACCAGGACTAAATCAGGTCTGAACCAGGATTAAACCAGGTCTGAACCAGGACTAAACCAGGACTAAATCAGGATTGAACCAGGACTAAACCAGGACTAAACCAGGACTACATCAGGTCTGAACCAGGACTAAACCAGGTCTGAACCAGGACTAAACCAGGACTACATCAGGTCTGAACCAGGATTAAACCATGTCTGAACTAGGACTAAACCAGGACTAATCAGGTCTAAATCAGGACTAAATCAGGTCTGAACCAGGATTAAACCAGGTCTGAACTAGGACTAAACCAGGACTACATCAGAATTGAACGAGGACTAAACCAGGACTAATCAGATCTAAACCAGGACTAAATCAGGGCTGAACCAGGACTAAACCAGGACTAAATCAGGTTTGAACCAGGACTAAACCAGGACTAATTACATCTAAATTAGGTCTAAATCAGGTCTGAACCAGGACTAAATCAGGACTGAACCAGGACTAAACCAGGACTAATTACATCTAAATTAGGTCTAAATCAGGTCTGAACCAGGACTAAATCAGGACTGAACCAGGACTAAACCAGGACTAATTATGAGGGGCTAAGCCAAAAATGCCAGGGCCATTTTTTTGTCCCAGTCCAGCCCTGATTGCACGTTGGTTATGAAGCGGGTTAATGCACAGGTAGCAGTAGTTACAAAGTATTTTATTTCTTCCCAACACGCGCCAGGCTTTACGCGTCAAACTGGCCACCACCTCGATTTCCTTTGGACAAGTCGCTTATCTTTAACGAACGATCCGTGCATATTTGCTTGAACTTTTGCCGTATTTTGTGTCGGCTCGCCAATCCTCCCCTCCCAGGACCTGGCGTCCCCTCCTCCTCCAGCCCTCCTCGTCCTCCTCCTCCTCCTCCCCGCACAGCCTCGTCCGCGGTGCCGCAGCAGTGAGGAGAGAAGCGGCGTGTGGAGGAGACGAGACGAGATCTGGCGCACGGTAACTGATCTCATAACCGCAGCAACGATTCAAAAATAAAAAATTAAAAGAAACGACGAGGCGAGAATCCACCGAGAAGAAAAAAACAAAACAAAAAAAAACCTGCGGGGTATCCATGGCTTCGTGCATCCGCATAGCTCCGTATTACGCATCGGTAAGTTGCTTCTTTGGACTTGTTTTTCGAATGATCCCTGCACGCACGTCTGCGCGCTTTCACTCAGCGTCTTCTCGGGGCTGTCGGTGCTGCGGTGAATCAATTCTAAAGAAGATTTGGCTCGAATCTGCAAAGGCGTTTACTGACAGCGTAAACCTGTTCATTTTTGCCGTCTGTCAATCTGCGTGCTTGTAGTAAACGAAGGTCATCCATACGAATTAAAACGTATCCAGTGCGAAGAGAGAGAAGGGGATAAAGGGATAAGGCTTGGGCGAAATTAGCTCATTGATTCTGCGCCAGTATGGAGAAAAAAAACATTAGTCACCAAGCGATTGTAATTAAGACTGGATATTTTCAATCTTTACAAAATGGCATGTTGTGGCAAAGCTGGCATTTGCTGGTTGCATTAATTGTTATTCCTGCCTTGTAATGTGGAGTCCAAGAATCGTGCAAGCAAGCTGTGAATTATGTATGAATTTGCACAAAAAAAGTAGTTTTTTTCTTCTTGTTTTAATCCAAAGAGTGGCAAATTATTCTTACTCAAAGTACAGTAGGTACTGTGAGAGAATGCTGAAACCTTGTGAAAAATATGCATATCAATGTACACCATGGATATAAATGATTCATAATGCATCCTCACTTGTGTCTTTTCTAGGCTTGTCCGTGTTTTTGTTGTCTACTGCAATAGTTTTTATGATACTTGTACTGAAATTTACTTGGTTTGGTTCAAAAAGACGCAACTAAAATGTATTGTGATTGCATTCCGACTGCCACAAATGTATAGCTTTGTTATATATCATAAGGTGTTTTGACAATGCATCAGAAAAGTGCTAAAATGTGCAGGAGTCAAAGTGAAGTAGAACCTATAGGCATGTCATGATAATTACTCTATCAACTTCATTCAATAGGTATACGAAAGCTGGAAGGATATAATTTGGGGCTCAGTATTTATGGTGTGTATGTTTTCTTTGCAGTAATGGGGAGATTTGGTTATTTTAGTCGTAATGCGATAAGATTTGGCAGAATCACTCATTTCTATGGTGAATTATTGGGTTGTTCTGTTATTTATTTGTTCGAACTCAGGCCTTTAAATGATACTGTCGATTAAAAAATGGTTTACTGGGATTATTCTGCTTCATTGCTTTTGCGTCAGTGGCATAAAGTAATTTTTAACTTTATTATCGTTATATTTCTCTGTAGTTATATCGTGCTTCAAAATTCAGGCGCAGTAGAAGAAGTTATCCACAAACGTAATAGAAAGATCACTCTGTACTTACTTGAAGGTTCCATTTTATTTTGAAATTGTTTATATTTCATACACCAAATATTCAAATTGGGCATATCTTCAAGTCACAGTCAGAGCCAAGTCAGACTAGTGTTTGCTTTTCCCTGGTTTTGCACTGCTTTGATTTCACAACTGTTTCAGTGTAATTTCAGTTACCTTCATCATTCATCATCTGGACTCAAGATGTGGACTGTGTGACTGCAAACAATTTCTTCAACAATTTGATTTTGTGTTTTGCCTTTTGTTGAGGCTCGGAGAGTGGACATAACTGTGAGATGTTGTGGTCTCCTAAGCCTCCCAAGCACTTAACAAATCTGTTTTATTCATGGACTGAAGTCCCCACACACGTTCCCAATGAAAATAGTCTATCTTAAAGTAGATACTTACTGGTCAGCACAAGAGAATATTGTTTTCTACCATGTTATAATGTCCCCTCATCAAAAACCTGAAGAGGCTTTAGATGTGATCCATATATTTTTTCACTAATTTAGCTATCTCTGCTGCGCTGCTACATCCTCCAGTCGATAATTCTCCATAAATATCCAAAATCTTGACACAAAACTATACACAACTTGACAAACCGTATGCGATGTGCAGTAGCTTCATTAGCTGGATGCACACTGATTGTGTTGTGATGGTGCACTGAAGGGGTAGTGACTATATATATATATCTATATATATATATATATATATATATATATATATATATATATATATATATTAGGGCTGGGAATATTAACGCGTTAATCGCGATTAATCGCGATAGAGTTTTAATCGCGAACAATTTTTTAAATCGCGATCAGAGTTTGCCAGCATTTTCCGCAATTCTACCATCCATATGCAGCTCATTTGGTTGTATTAATTAAACTCATTGTCGGTTAAACGCGCTATTTTGAGTTTGCTAGTATTTTGTTCCTTCTACGCATCCGTAGGCAGCTCGAGCGGGCTTCAATCATTTATTTACAATTTCTCAAAGTAAGCACTATTACTGGTTCATTGTTACTTTTTCCTTTCTCTGCACTTTTTTGAAATAAAAAAAATGGTGAGAAATACTTTGCATTGTGAGTTTAACTTTAGATTCGAACGGTCTTACTGCAAGATATCAATTTTAAACATAAATCACGATTAATCGCGATTAACTATGAAATTTCTGAGATTAGTTGCGATCAAGAAAATTAATCATTTGACAGCCCTAATATATATATATATATATATATATATATGTTACTATGTTGTGAGTATAGCATTTTCGAAACTATAAAAGGTAACATGGTGATCTGAATATGCTGTGGGTTAGCAGTTACCCCATAGTCAAGTCAAATACCCCGTCTATATAATAAACTCTATATTTTATTATGAAAAATTGCCATTGAAAATTGTTGAATCTTGAATCTTGAAAAAGAATCTGCAGGATCAACACAAGGTCAACAATGCAATGAAACGCTGAGGATCAGAAGAACCATTGACTCGCTAAGATAGTCGAGAAGTACTAATAGCATGCAATAAAAATACAAGGGAAAAAAGTAAAGTAATAAAAAATATGTAATAAAATATAATAAAATACAAAGGTACAGGTAGGATTAAGTAGGAGTATTTCACAGTATTGCAAGTGGATTTCGTATTGCACATAATATAGTATAGTATAAGTATTGCACGTGGGTTATGAAGCAGGTTATTGAAAGGTCCCATGGGTTAGGGTTAGGGTTAGGGTGGCTAAAAGTGGCTAAAAGTTACGAAATGTGTAAACTGAGCATTTGCGATCCTTTTCCGCGCTTGAAAAAAAGACAGCCCAAACGGGTGATTCTGAACAAGGGGACTTTCTGATGTCACAATCGGGGAAAGGTTTCCACCCCCTGTCTGGATGTCCACCCCGTCTCTGGAAATCACGCCCAGAGAATTTGGACCGCAAACGAGCTACGAGATGCGAGATGCGTTTTTTGTTGTTGTTTTTTTTGCCTGGAGGGACGTGAGAGTGTTTCCAGGCTTGGATGTTCTTTATCCGAGCCTCCGAATCTCTGAAACAGCAGTGGTTTATGATAAAAGGAGAAGTTCAATTTGTCAACTGGACAAAGTATGTTTGGTTGAAAACGTTTCACCGCTCATCCGAGAGGCTTCGTCAGCTCTAATTAGAATGCTGGTAAGACACTTGCTTATCTCTTGCTGCAGGGAGGAGCTAACTAGCTGCAGGGAGGAGCTAACTAGCTGCAGGGAGGAGCTAACTAGCTGCAGGGAGGAGCTAACTAGCTGCAGGGAGGAGCTAACTAGCTAACTACTTTCCGAAACTATTTCAAGCAGTGGTTTAATTTTATTTTCTGTGGAAATTGGTAAGCGTGTTTATTTTCATGGGACGTGTCTCATATCTTCCTCCGCTCTTAAAACACGGAAGTGGGGACAGCGCACAGCGCACCGCTAATCCAGGAAACAGTGGCGTATTTGGCCACAACCCCACCCGCTGCACTGGCCTGTCTCTGTCCTCCTCATTTGCATTCAAGCAACAACGCCCAGAATAACGTGTTTCAGAGACATATTTATGAATAGGACTGTCCTCAAGAGGCTCTCTCATGCACTGAGGCTTGATTTTGAAGAAGGATTCATTTACAGTATTAGGGAACCACTAAGGCGCCATATAAAAGCATCAAGAAGTACCATGTCATGGGATCTTTGAAGAAGAAGATTGACTTTACTGATCTTACACAGGAGAAATTGTCCTCTGCATTTGACCCATCCTGTTATTAGGAGCAGTGGGCAGCACATGACTGCGCCCGGGGACCATCTCCATGATCTTGTTGCTTAGGCTTGGTCAGGACCTAAGCTGGAGGATTTTACCTATGGTGCATGTTTTGGGTTGATGGGGGAAACCGGACACAGGTAACAGTAGGTTTTTTTTTTTTTGTTTTTTTTTACTAAAGTTGTATTTTTAAAGTGATATTGTAATCAGCATGAAGTATTTTACCTGTGCCTTAGAATCAAAATTGAGTTTGAAGATGAGGTACAGCTGGGTGATACGATTAAATAAAATTCCTGATCAGACCTGACCAATTGATCGATTGATTTTTGTTTGAATTTTTGCTAATTAAAAACAAATAAAATTGTGTTCAGTTTTGATTTTATGAACATTAACAATACATACTGTGAATCAATGCCATTTAACACAAAGAAGTTTTTATTTTGTTCCTCTGAAGTCTGATCTCTGCTCCAAATTCCATTATTGACAGAGGATTGACTTTGGACCCGCACAGTTAAATAAACCCAAAGTGATCATTTCATTTCATTTATTTATCATTTTGAGCAGGTCAACACAAGGAAATAAATACATGTAACCAATATACAGTCAAATACAGTGGTACCTCACCTTACTAAATTAATTCGTTCCAGAAGTGGTTTCGTAACGTGAAAAATTCGTAAGTTGAGTAGCTATTTCAATGGAAAAAGCCTGATTCATTCCAAGGCCCCGATCCAAGTTTTTTTTTATAGTGTAACATTGTGTTCTGCATCCTGATTAGTTTCTCAGACTGGATTTAAACTTTTCTCACATTTGTCTCTCGTTTAAACACTCAAACTTTCATAGATTTTTAACAAAATGTATTAATAATGAAGTGTGGGGGGAGGGGGAGAAAACTGCGCTCTGACACGTGTGTGATAGCGGCATGTGTGACAGCTGACCCGGCGCGGGGGCTGCCAGCAGGTCTAGACCTGAACTAAACCAGGACTACACCAGGACTAAACCAGGATTAAACCAGGACTAGACCAGGACTAGACCAGGTGGATTAAAGAGCCGCGCGCGGGTCTATTTCCTGGTTTCGTTTCGAGTCACAGCTGAGGGGAGCAGCGAGGAGGGGACTCCACGCAGTCTGAGAACATGAACGAGACCCGTGCTCAAACCTCCTCTAGACCTGGTCTACCAGGTCTACCAGGTCTAGACCAGGTCTAGAGGAGGTTTGAGCACGGGTCTCATTCATGCGCTCAGACTGCGTGCAGTCCCCTCCTCCCCTCCTCGCTGCTCCCCTCAGCTGTGACTCGAAACGAAACCAGGAAATAGACCCGCGCGTGGCTCTTTAATCCACCTGGTCTAGTCCTGGTCTAGTCCTGGTTTAGTCCAGGTTTAGTCCTGGTTTAGCCCAGGTCTAGACCTGCTGGCAGCCCCCGCGCCGGGTCAGCTGTCACACCTGCCGCTATCACACACGTGTCAGAGCGCAGTTTTCTCCCCCTCCCCCCACACTTCATTATTAATACATTTTGTTGAAAATCTATGAAAGTTTGAGTGTTTAAACGAGAGACAAATGTGAGAAAAGTTTAAATCCAGGCTGAGAAAAGAGTATAATGTGTGTGGCTGAGCGCGCATTATTTGAACTTGAATTTTCTTTTGTATCTAGAGACCAAAATTTAACGTGAAGGCGTTTCGTAACTTGAAATGTTCGTTTGTTGGGTCATTCGTAAGGTGAGGTACCACTGTACATTCGTTTTTTGTTTTGTTTTGTTTTTGCTCAAAAAGGAGTGGGAAGAAGAAAACGTATTGAATCCCACTCCTGTCTTCCAAAACATAACTTAAATAATTGATTTAGTTTCCTTGTCAGTTCAGTTGAAAAACATAAAAACAAAAAAAAAATGTCTTGATTAAAATCTGATTACATGCACAGTGAGGTAAGGATGATAAATAAAATAAAAATAACATTTACTTTTAAAGTATTTCAGCTGCAATCGTGGGCTATAGGCTATTCTTCACGTCTCCTGCCCTGACCACGTATGACACATTTGCACTGACTCAGAGCCGAGCGCTGCAGACCCTCTCCTCTGCCTCGCATGTGGCCTGGAGGAGACCGGGGTGTTTTACTAGACAAACCATATGCTCTGAATACCAGGGGCTGTTTTCTAACTTCATTTGGCTCTTCCAGACGCACAACCACGGTGACATTTGGGGCAGAGGAGACGAGTGGGAACAGAGATAATTGATGACATGTTTGTGGATGAGTCAATGTATGGGTGAGTTTGCGCAGTGGATGCAGTCCTGGTTTGGATTTTAGATTTCTATTGTAGTTATGCAACGTTTATTAGTCTTCATTTACATATATAGCTATTGAGCTGTACATAAGCGAATATCAGATATTAATCAATACTAAAACTAGTATTGTAACTAGATACTCACTTAAGCAAGTATCAAAACTGGAAAAAAATAACATCTGGATACAATTTGACCTTTCCTGAGCAGTATAATCTAAAGTTAAATGTAAAATGACATTACAAACACAAATATGAAATACTCCTCAATTTGACATTAAATGTATCCGTCTCCATGGCAACAAGCAGATGACGCTAGACAAGCCTGTGCACAGTAGACAGCATGTTTTTCAGTGTATTTATCGCAACAAAAACAACTGTATTTGAATAAATGCAATAAACTGCAGGTAAAGCAAGAACATCTCCATAGAGACCCTCCACCACTAAACCCTGGTGTAGTTTTTTTTGGGGTGGTTTACGTATACTGGTTATGTTGATGTGGAATTCTGCTCTGCTCCTTATTGGCCTCTGGTTTGGGTTTGGTTAAAAGCAAATAGTTCTCTGTGCTCTATCCTGGTTTATTTTCGATTAGTTGGATTAAATCAATGCTGGTTTTCTTTTAAAACAGTTCATTTGGTTCAGTTCTAGTCCAAGTCTTGGTTATGTCTGGATTTAGTGATTTAGTGTTCATGTCTCGGTTTAATCCTACTTGAGCCTTAGTGTCGACCTAATGTCTCCCTGTCCTTTTTACTTCCCTCACTTGATTTACTCTCAGTTTAGCTCTCAGAATTGGGATTTTACTTGCTGTATCCAGTAGGGTTGGGCGGTAATACAGTAATACGGTATACTGCGGTATCTAAAAATAGCAACGGTATCAGATTCATTACCGTCATTAAAAAAAAAAAAATCTTGCCCTAATATAATATTAACTATAATTAATTTAATGCCTAAATAAAGAGTATTTGTCCAGCACCTATGTATGTGTGGTTGTGTTTGTTAATTTAATACTATTACAGTTTAAAACTAATATTATTATCGGAGAGATGACGTTCGATGAAGTTCCTGGATGTTGCGTCGTCACGTGACATTACCGCTCATAAGGGAGAAGGAGAAGACAACATGACAGACCGCACAAAACACAACGTCTGCAATTTGGCAGCATTTCGGATTTTGGCCAAATGACAAGGGAGAGCCGGGAAATGTCAACGAGGCTGTGTGTAAAACGTGCATGCAGACTGTGGCGGTGTTCTGGTGAAACATCCTACCCGTCGAGAGATAACAGCGGCACTGTTGAGGAGCGAGTGTAGCGCACTCGTGAATGTATGCATAATTCACCTTCTTAACCATGTTGTTACAGCTTTGCCATGCGGGTTTTGCTCAGTTCTTGGTTAAGCACTTGGTTATAAAGTCACTGCTTCTGATAATAGTTGCGGTCCCTTTAAAAAAGGCGTGACGTTTGACAAGCTGTTTTTGTGTTCTAGCACAGCGCCTTTTCTGATATTCTCGCGTGTTAATAAAAACAACTCTCCGTTTTTGAGTCTGAAATGTGAGAAGTTTTCGGGTTTCTTATTACAAACGCAACTTCCACACGAGGCTGTTATTCTGGCAGATGAAGACCCCCTTTGGTGGAAATCCAATGGAGTCAGGCGCTTTCCTCTGATAAAATACCTGTGCGTTTGTGCCACAAGCTCCATCAGAACGGGTCTTCAGCACCGCGGGCAAAGTTGTCAATCCACAATGTGCCTTACTCAAGCCGGAAAAAGTGAACATGCTGGTTTTGCATTCAATAGCTTAATATTTTTATTTTCAATAAGGAGTAGCTTTTTCTGACGGACGAAAACGGTCCGGGATGTTGTATAGTTGTACGTTTAATTTATTTGATTCATGGTAATAGATTTTAAAAATATACAAACGAGCAGTATTTTCCACTGCGTTCTCAGGACAGGGTTATATATGCACATTTTTGGTTATGTCTTGTTATTTATTGTTCAGATTTTCTTATTTGATAAGATCAAGTATTTTATTTATTTGATTCCTGTTGGTTTGTTAGCTTTAGCCCACAGACAATGTCATTTCGTTCCATCGGTTGGCTGCTGTATTTGCACTTTAAACATTTGTTAATAAAAGTTACTAATTTTGTACATGTTTTGTTATGTTTTCAGTATCATTAGGCCTATGTAATGCTTGCTTCTGTTTCTGAACGGTATAGGTGCAAGCTGCCATTTGGCGAGGCCACTCCACTGTAGTGCTACCAAGTGTTTTTTTTTTTTTTAGCCTTAGCAACGGTAATACCGTATACCCCGGGAAAATGTGGAGACGGTTTAACGGTATCAAAATTTGGATACCGCCCAACTCTAGTATCCAGTCCTTGTTAAGTCCTTATTTAGATCATGCTCTACTATAGAATTAAAATGTCAATGGTTGTGTGTCTCCTGTTCTCCTCTCTTCCTATCTTAGACTCAGACAAACTTTATTGATCCACAAGGGAAATTGTTTTGGGTACAGTAGCTCACTCATCAAATATGTATAACAGAGGGTAAAAAGAAAAAAAATAGATGGAATAGCAACCAAAGAGCAAGAGACCAGTGTCAGATGAGACATAATTATATACATAAAAATAATAATAAATGTAAATGTATCACTCTCTCCTTCTCCCTCATTCCTTTGCAATTTTTTCTCTCCCCCTGTTTTCTCTCCCTGACTCTGGACCCCTCTGTTTCTCCCTCCCCCTCTCTCTCTTTGCTTTTCTTCATCTCTCTCCTTTGCTTTCACCCTTATTCTCCTCCCCTTGCCCTCTTTTTCTCCCCTCTTTCTCTATTGCACTCTCCTTCTCCATCTCTCTATCTCTCTCCCACCTTCCTCCCGTCCTTCCTCCCTCTCTCCCTCTTTGTCACCCTCATTCCCTCCGTTTTCTCTCCCTTACTCTGGACCCCTCTGTTTCTCCCTCCCTCTCTCTCTCTCTTTGCTTTTCTTCATTTCTCTCCTTTGCTTTCACCCTTATTCTCCTCCTCTTGCCCTCGCTTTCTCCCCTCTTTCTCCCTCCCCCCTCTTTCCCTATTGCACTCTCCTTCTCCATCTCTCTATCTCTCTCCCACCTTCCTCCTATCCTTCCTTCCTCTCTCTCTCTCTCCCTCTCTGTCACCCTCATTCCCCCCGTTTTCTGTCTCTCACTCCCCTCTGTTTCTCCCTCCCTCTCTCTTTACTTTTCTTCCTTTCTCTCCTTTGCTTTCACCCTTATTCTCCTCCCTTGTGCTCTCATTCTCTCCTCTTTCTCTATTACACTCTTTCTCCATCTCTCTGTCTCTCCCACCTTCCTCCCATCCTTCCTCCCTCTGTCCCTCTCTGTCACCCTCATTCCCCCCGTTTTCTGTCTCTCACTCTGGACCCCTCTGTTTCTCTCTCCCTCTCTCTTTTCTTTTCTTCCTTTCTCTCCTTTGCTTTCACCCTTATTCTCCTCCCTTGTGCTCTCATTCTCTCCTCTTTCTCTATTACACTCTCTTTCTCCATCTCTCTGTCTCTCCCACCTTCCTCCCATCCTTCCTCCCTCTGTCCCTCTCTGTCACCATCATTCCCCCCGTTTTCTCTCCCTCATTCCGGACCCCTCTGTTTCTCCCTCCCTCTCTCTTTCTTTTCTTCATCTCTCTCCTTTGCTTTCACCCTTATTCTCCTCCTCTTGCCCTCTCTTTCTCCCTTCTTTCTCTATTGCACTCTCCTTCTCCATCTCTCTGTCTCTCTCCCACCTTCCTCCCATCCTTCCTCCCTCTCTCTGTCGGTATGATGTCTTTCCCTCCTGGTTTAGACACATGTCATTTCCTAGCCTCTACATGCCCGCTGCCTTCTTCTTCATCGGCTACGTCCTATTACTCGATAAAGAGTCCTGGAGATGCTTTAGGGGTAATTGGATTTGCGTCTAGTGGAAAGGGACACTCCGAAGATTTGGAGTGAGTGGTGCATGCTGGGAAATGAAGATGTGATGGCTGCAATGTGAAAAGTGTACACATGCTACAGTATGAATCACTGTGGATATCAAATAGAGACAGATTTTTAGTTCTTAGTTTAGCTCTGTTGTAGTGGTTGAGAGTGACAAAAATAATAATCTTCATATTTTTGGGGATTATTTATATAATATATGTAATATAGTAATCTAACGGAATTTCAAACTGTACATGTTAATGTTTCATTTGAAGTTCAAGTATTGCACAAAAACAGACTGGATTATACAATTCTAGTGTTTTAATGTTAACTAAAATTTCAAACTCGATTTAAATAGATTTAAAACACTCTTTCCTTTAGACCATAAAATGTGATTTTCAACATTAAGTCATAGTATTTTCTTTTATATTCCCATGTGGCCTTAAATCTGTGTCCTCAGTGGTCCAGGTAGGTAGTCCATAGATAGTAGTAGTAGTAGTAGTAGTAGTAGTAGTAGTAGTAGTAGTAGTAGTAGTAGTAGTAGTAGTAGTAGTAGTAGTAGTTGTTGTAGTTGTAGTAGTAATAGTCCAAAGATTAATTTCTGTCCTGTCCTGTCCATTTACTACTGGAATTTTTAGTACTGTTGTTTACTCCTGTTGCACTAGAATTACTACTGTTGCACACTTATTTTTATTTATCTTAACTCCAATGCACATTCTACTGCACATGACCAATTCACTGCTGTATCTTCCACTGCACATTTTGATGCACACTGCACACTTTGGAAATCTGTATATAGTATAGGTTATTTATTATGTTGCACTGTTTTAAGATTTTAGACCGCAGACTTTAGTTTTAACTTTAGATCTCTGTCTTAGATAGTTTTTGTTGTGTTTTGTCTTCATGTTGTATTTTGTACACTGTCTTTTTGCACTACCTGGCCAGAGAGAAACGAAATTTCGATTCACTGTATGTTGAACACATATGGCAGAATTGACAATAAAGCTGACTTTGAACTTGAACTTTTGAATGTGACTTTTTAGTATTGATACTTGCTAAAATGATCTAGTTTCCCTACTGCAATTTAGCTCCATTTATTTTTATCAGCCCATTTTGCAGTTTATTTAATAGTTTTATTGTAATATAAACAGTATACTCAATAATTTACTTTTGTATAGTTCCAAAAATAACAATTGCAATATTCCCACTTTCTGCTCTGATGTTAGTAGTAGTAGTTTATATGTATTTATTTAGTTTGTATTGCCCCTTGAGAGGCATCATCTCTTTTTCAAGGGGATCCTACACATCTCCATGGGGATATGAATGTGTTTGCTAGCCTCAGTTAGTCCTAGTTTAATTGAGTGATTTGACTTGATTTTAATCCTATGACATGCTATGAAAACGGTGAGATTATTGCAATTTCACTCTCTGTAACGGACCACAGTGAAAGCTTGGGGGGCACAGATTTATTCAAGTTCATATTAAGAATAACTTGTGAAACGTGACTCCTTGAAGATAAAATGGCGTCTGCTTACAGTGTGGTTGGATCAAAAATGTCAACAGTGACTATAAATTACTGCTGTAATTCTCCAGGTCATTACAGTATGTAAACCATTCTTTTAAAGACAGCAAAATCAGTGCAATGTTGAGTTAGTGATCAACCAAAACAGCAAAACACCAACCACAATGGAAGGTTTGGCTTTTTCCCAGCGACCAAAGACATGATATCACATCAGCATGGTATGAACAGTGTGCCAGACAACTGTCAGTCTCATTCTAGTGCTTAAAAAAATGCTTGATACCACAATACACGACACTTAAAAACACACTTTTTATACACAATACGATGTCATTTTAAATACAGAATTTTAGTGTAATGTAATCTAATTTAATCACAGTGTTAGTGTTGTTTAGTTATGTGATCTACTGATCTGATTCTTCTCTGGTATCACTCTAAGCACTTTAAAACTGTTCAATAAGATCCAAGTATTTAGTATGTTGTTTTTTTTTCAGTATATACTGATACAAAAGAAAAGGTTCCATACTCGATATCAACACAATAGTCCAAATACAGCTCTGGAAAAAAAATAACAGACCACTGCAAAATTAGCAGTTTTTCTGATTTGACTACTTATAGGTATGTGTTTGGACAAAAGTAACATTTTTGTTTGAGTCTATAAACTACTGACAACCAATGTTCCCTCTAAGCTGCGCGCCTGTGCAATTGCGCAATGCTCGCACATTCTCAGCGCACAAGAAAACCTCTGCAGCGCAGAGATGAAAGAGTTCCGCTTTTTTTCAGCCGCGGGGTCATCTGAATACGGGGGAATCGTCCAGTATTCAGAAACAAAAGTATGTGTCTCGTATTAAACTTCTACCGGTGTACGCCACGAGCACGCGCAAGCCGCGAGCACGCGCAGCTCTTTCGCAACAGCGTGTAGCGGGGGTGCATGTCGGATGTCGCGCACAGGAGTCCAAGGAGCGCTCAGGGAGTTAGTGTGTTTGCTCAGACACATAAAACATTAGGGGGAACATTGCTGACAACATTTCTCCCAAATTCCAAATAAAAATATTATCGTTTAGAGCATTTATTTGCAGAAAATGACAAATGGTCAAAATAACAAAAAAGATACATGTTTTCAGACCTCAAACAATGCAAAGAAACAAGATCAAATTCATTTTAAAACAACATAATACTAATGTTTACACTTAAGAAGAGTTCAGAAATCAATATTTGGTGCAATAACCCTTATTTTTTATCACAGCTTTCATGCGTCTTGGCATGCTCTCCACAAGTCTTTCACATTGTTCTTGGGTGACTTTATTCCACTCCTGGTGCAAGAACTGAAGTAGCTCAGCTTTGTGTTTGTGTTGGAATTCAACAGACGCTGGAATGGAATGGCATAGGCTGTAATACATGTAGAGATGCTGATTTCAGAAAAAAAATGCAGTGCAGAATTTTCTCAATAATTTTCATTGTTGATACTCATATGAGTCTAGTTTTGATATTCGCTTCAGTAATGAGCAGTATCTGGGTATAGATTTCCTTTGACACACTCACGCTTGCCTCACTCTTGTTAACTGGACACATGTAATTACAATGTGCGTTTCCTTTTTCTCAATTGATTTCCCCTTGAGGTCTGAGACGTTTTGAGTTTTGGCATTCAGCACATTTCTGTGTGAGATTTCTGCAAGTGGGAGCACGCACTGAGCCCGTAACACCAGCACTCGTCCCCCTGAGAGCCGCTCCTATTCAGTCCTATTAACAACACCCCCAAAATCAATAAATCATTATTTGTTTTTATGCAGGAGGTGGTCGTTATCATTCTCGCTAACTACCATCAGGTTCAGGTTGTGGGTTCAATTTTGAGTGATATTGCCAATCGTAATTGTAATAATTGGTGGGAAAAATTAAAAATAAAATTAGCCCATTATTTCAAATGATTACTGAGTATAGACCTGACATATTTTATTAACGATGATTTGCTCCAGTCTTTAAATTGCACAACAAGCACACATATCATTCTGAAGAAAAGGTAATTTAGTGTATCTTGCAATATTTTTGTAATTGAAAAAAGTAGTAGGCTGATTAAAATTATGAGTATAAATATGATTACTTGCACAGCTTTAAAATGGAAATATAAATATATAATGTTGTTTTGAAAGTATGCTAAATTAGAATATCAAGTTTGAGTTTAATTATCTATAAAAAAATGTTTTAAGAAATAGTGCAAAAAGTGACTTTCACTCACTTTTTGAGAGACAGAACCTCAACATATGTGGCCAAAATCTAATACAGTGATACCTCACCTTACGAAATTAATTCGTTCCAGAAGTGGTTTCGTAACGTGAATTTTTCGTAAGTTGAGTAGCTATTTCAATGGAAAAGGCCTGATCCGTTCCAAGCTTTTTTTTTTATAGTGTAACTTTTTTTTATAGTGTAACATTTGTGTTCTGCGTCCTGATTGGAATAAACCAGGTCTAGACCAGAACTAAACCAGGTCTAAACCTGGACTGGACCTGGACTAATCCAGGATTATCCCGGGAGATGGCAGTGCCATTGGAGGAGCGCGTTGCTCGTGTCTCCGCGCTCCTTGCGCGTTCCCCGCTAGAGCTAAGAGGCCGAGAAAGACGCTCTTTCAGCGGGAATAAGAGCGGGGCGGGGCGGGCTCTGGTTCTATGTGACTTCCAGAGCCGGGGCGCTGACACTGTGAGCTAACAGGCCGAGAAAGGTGCTCTATCGGCGGGCCAGACCGCGGGGTCTCGCTCGGGGCAGGCTCTGGTTCTATGTGACTTCCAGGTCTAGACCAGAACTAAACCAGGTCTAGACCAGGTCTAAACCAGGACCAGATCAGGTCCAGACCCGGACCAAACCGGGACCAGACCAGGATTAAATCACCCCGTGCTCGGCCCACGCGGGCGGGCCGAGCCCACGCGGGCGGGCCGAGCCCACGCGGGCGGGCCGAGCCGCGCGGGCGGGCCGAGCCCACGCGGGCGGGCCGAGCCACGCGGGTCCGCGGCCCCGAGGGGGAGGCACGGCCCGGGCGCCGCGGCTCCATCCCGCGCCCGCAGTCCCGGTGTACTCGCGCCCTTGCGCCGTGTCGACGTCGCTTTTTGATCCTTCGATGTCGGCTCTTCCTATCATTGTGAAGCAGAATTCACCAAGCGTTGGATTGTTCACTCACTAATAGGGAACGTGAGCGGGGTTTAGACCGTCGTGAGACAGGTGAGTTTTACCATACTGATCATGTGTTGTTGATAGTAATCCTGTGTCTCCGCTCCCCTCGCGCGTTCGGCGCTATATTGAGCCGTGTCTACCCCCACGCTTCACTATCAACACATTCCATTGAAAATCTATGAAAGTTCGAGTGTTCAAACGAGAGAGAAATGCGAGAAAAGCCAAACTCCAGTCTGTGAAAAGCGTAGGATGTGTGTGGTGAGGCATTTACAGCCCTAAAACATGTAGAACAATTGCAAAATACAAAGTTGTCCTACCTCGCGGACCTCTCCCACTGCGGGCCACCTCTGGAACCTAACCCCGTGTGTGTTGATAAAGTGTATTTACGTTTTGGGGCGTGCATCTGAGCGCGCATTAATTTAATTTTTGAGATTTCGCGTTTCGTAACTTGAATTTTCTTTCGTATCTAGAGACCAAAATTTGACGTGAAGGCGTTTCGTAACTTGTATTTTTCGTATGTAGGGTCTTTCGTAAGGTGAGGTACCACTGTATTTAAAAGTATTTAAAATTTTAAATCTGCCATCATAGCAACTAATCCAACACTGCAAAAAAGCTTGTCCAAAATTTAAGATATTAACACTTAAATCTATCAGAAAATGACTTAAAAGAAATTATCTGTCCATGCAGCAAGATAATTTGTACTTGACAAGTTATCTTAAAATAAACTACCTCTACACTAGAATTAAGCCGTTTCTGAACTAGTAATTAGATAATAAATCTGAAAACAAGATTAATAACCTGATAGGAGTTTAAAAATCTTGGCCAGACCAGAGAAATTTGCAGTGAAGTGTGTATATACAGTAAGTCATCTTCAAAGCGATACCAGTAACACACCTCAAACAGCCACCGGGCAAGAAAGCAGAGGATCTACTTTCAGAAAATGTCATTGTGTCCGTCTGTGTGGTGTATGTGATACAGTGTGGTATGTCTTGGTTGTTCATTGTGTCCTGCTTAGGCCTGCATTAGCTGGACTCAGGAGAGTAACGCCTGCGCTAATCACATTGAATGAATTGATGTTGTGGTATTATGCTGCCTGCCCTCACACTCTCCTCTCCCTCTCTGTTTCAGGGCCCTTGATGCTGAAGTGACTGCGCTGAAGGGAACTATTGAAGCGAGGAAACAAATACTCCAAAACACTCCGAGACTTTGTGTGGATACGCCAAACCGGAGCATGAGAGCCGCCCTGCTGACAGCCCTCCTCCTCCTGCTGCCCCTGGTGAGTCCACCTGGGGGCTGGGATAGAGTTTAGGAACTGACGTCATAGCAAAACCACACAGGGGCCATGCATATTAACGAGCATACAATGAAAATATGCCAGAATTATCCCAGATCAGGATACGAGACAACATGCAACACTGTACACATATTGTACACATAACTACTCAGATAAGGATGCGTAAAATGCCCTTATTATGGATTATTTGTGGTTAGGGTGCAAAATGGGTGAAAAATAAAGCACTGCAAAGTTATTGAAACCCAATACTTACTTGCAGTGAAGGCAATTTGAGCACCAAAATGATCTGAAAATGTCTGCTGGAGCTATATGGAGGTCAAAAACACAAAGGAGCACTTTGGATTAACCCTAAAATTAGCTTAAAAGGTAATGGAGTGGAGGCAAAGGGAAAAGCAGGCTGTGGACACCTCTCTAAAAACATACATACATACACTTACATAGTGCACCTTTAAATAGACTCCATCATGAGCTCGTTGCTAATGGTTAAAAAGTCCATAACATTTACTCTTTCATTTCATCATAATTTGTAAACTGTCAGGATTCCTCTATAGTCTTATAGGAGAATTAACGTTTTTTACAATCTGAGCCTTATTTCGGTAATAAAACAAGTTGTTTTACTCACCCATAGCACTTTGGTGTCATATGGAGCACTTCCGGAGATGTTTTAGATTAGCGATATCCATAACGTGAGTTCTCGGGGCATATATTTGCGGTCTCCAAATAACACAAACTTTAGCACTTTTCAAATCATAGAAGCTCAATGTCTTAGTCTACGATTTCGTTTGAATCAAAAGTGGCCTGTAATCCGAGATTTATCCATAATTTACAGCGTTGCGTTTCATGTTTGGGTCCCGAGAGCTGAGAGCGAAATCAGCTGTGACTCCGCACATGAGCATTGGCCTCCTCATCTACTCGAAACTATGGATAAGTCTCGGATTAGAGGCCACTTTTGACTCAAACGAAAGCGTAGACTAAGACATCGAGCTTCTATGATTTGAAAAGTGCTAAAGTTTGTGTTATTTGGAGACTGCAAACATTTTCCCCGAGAACTCACATTACAGATATCGCAAATCTAAAACATCTCCGGAAATTCTCCAAATGACACCAAAGTGCTATGGGTGAGCAAAACAACTTACAGATTGTAAAAAACGTTAATTCTCCTTTAAAGGTCCCATGGCATGAAATTTTCACTTTCTGAGGTTTTTGAACGTTAATGTGAGCTCCCCTACCCTGGTTAGCCCCCCCCCATGGTTAAAAGTTGTGAAATGTCTAAACTGAGCATTTGCGATCCTTTTCTGCGTTACAAAAAATCGGCGCTCAAACGGGCGATTTTGAACAAGGCACCTTATTGATGTCTGATCGAAAAAAGAAATGCAAATGCAGTTCCACCCCCGTCTGTCTGTACTCAGCGTCTCTGTAAATCACGCCCAGAGAGTTTGGACTGCGAATGCGCTATGCAATGCAAAATGCGTTTTTTTATTTGCCTGGAGGCACGTCCGAGTGTTTCTAGGCTCGGAAGTCCTTTATCTGAGCCTCTGGACCTTTGAACAGCAGTGGTTTGATTTTATTTTATGTGGAAATGTGTTTATTTTTCAATGGAATGCTTGAAATCTTGCAAAAACAAGGAAAGGGATCAGCTGAGAGCTACAGCGGAGAGCGGAGAGTTTGGCCACGCCCCCACCCTCTATTATTGGCCAGCTTTTTTCTCCTCATTTGCATTCAAGCAACAACGCCCATTATGACCTGTTCTGAGGGAGAAAAATTACTCTTTCTCATCTTATCTCTGTTTCTCATGCACTGAGTGTTGATTTTGAAGAAGGATTCATTTACAGTATTAGGGAACCATTAAGGAGCCATATAAAAGCATCAAGAAGTACCATGTCATGGGATCTTTAAAGGCTACTAAAGGTCCTTGTTACGCAAAATTGACTCTTGTGAGCTTTTAGCCTTGTTAGAATGTTGTTGCCTCATCAAAAACATTCAGTGTGTTGTGTTTTGTTTCATTCACACACATTTGAGTAATCCTTTATTATTAGTCTTTCTCCATCTCCAATGCTCAAAATGCTCTGCTTCACCTTGTGATGTCAGGAAGTGATAGTTGTCAAGTTAACAGCTTTTATCTTTTGTTCAGTAGAGAAGGGCTATTACAAAAATTATCCAAAACCAAATCATCGAAATGATTTTAGTGAAGGTGTAAAGAGTTTAAAAACACAGTGGAGCACTTCCTGGTGGTGGCGGTAGCTCAGTTGGTGGAGCGTTTGTCCACTGATCCAAGGTTAGCGGTTTGAATCCCGCTCTTGACATAAAAAACATCATTGGTTGAGCGGTCAGATCCCCTGAATGGCTGTTGGCAGTACGATTCCAGCTCACACAGATGAATGCTGATGTTGTGTCCCTGGGCAAGACACTTAACCCACCTCGCGCCCAGTGTCTGCGTACAGTGGTGTGTGAATGTGTGTGAATGGGTGAGTGGATCCTTGTCGTAAAGCGCTTTGGGTGCCTTGAATTTGGAAAAGCGCTGTATAAAGATGTGACCATTTACCATTTACTTCCTGTATTAGCACATGACATCACAAGGTGTAACAGAGTTTTGCGTGTTAAACATGTGTGAATGTAACAAAACACAACTCCAGGTATGTTTGTGATGAGGAAACAACATTATAACATCAGAAAAGCGGTAATATGGGCCTTTTAAGAAAGAGTTCCAATATCGCACTGGCCTCCTACCTTCTATGTTTTTATTTTTGACATCATCACCTCCAGTATCTTTTCATTTTCACCAGTGGACTTTTGTGTGGGTGTGCTTCTGTCAACACTCCTCCTGCACCATCAGCACATCCACATACCGGCATTTATTCTTTAGCCATGTTAGCCTTGTTAGAGCTGTTAGCGTGGTTAACTAACAGATGGCCTGGGTGATGCCTGTCCATCTGCTGCCCTTTGCTTACATTTGATTCTCTTCATCTCATAGCAATAAATAAATAAAAAGAACTAGAAATGAGTTCAGGAAGCGTGGGTGTAACTATTTGGGATTAAATCAATAACTCCCAGGCTTAGTGGTCACTGAAGGAACACAGCTGTATCTGGTATATACAAACACTGAGTGGGTTTAATGTTAATCCGTTTGTTTCTATTGAATAAAATTGTTTCAATTTTTTCAGTGGCCTGTCCTCAAAAGACTGCAACTTGCATACATACCAAACAAATGTTACACAAGACTGTCCTCATTCCCATTAATCCCATTATTCCCATTATAACTAGGTCTACCACAATAACACTGGTCTACAAATTTCTGGACTTGATCTGCTTCCGAGATAAAAGTGGCTAAATCTCATTTATATTGATAAGATGAACTGAAAATCAATTGATAACTGTGCTGGTTAGCTAATGTATTCAAGATATTTAATGATATTGTTTTACATCAACATCGCATCTGTTTATACAATAGATTTAGGCATTTTTGATTAAAAATAATATTTATATTTTGAAAATATTTAACTTGCACTTCTTTTAAAGGAATATGCCTCCCCCAGGTCAAACTTGGGCATCTCCCCACAGTCCAGAGACTAAAATAAGTGGTGGAAAGCGTTTTCCTGGTCACCCAGCCATTGTCCGAGTCTGTCGCCACTGACCGCCGCGGTATCTGCAGCTACTCCGCGTTAGACTGGAGTCTAACGGCGCCAGAGAAAGATTTCGGCCAAAAGGAATAAATTTGCTCGATGCGTTTCCCAATTACTTTCTGTGTAGTGCGCATTCATATCGAGTGCAAATAAATGTACAAATCAACACAGAGAGCTTGCCTTGGTCATTTTGGGTGGGAACTATTTTTCAGTGCGGAAAAAGAAAGCCGAAGCACACACCACGCTGCGCAACAGGGGAACTCCCTTCCTGGTGCGTAACAGGGATTCCCCTGGCAGCGTGGTGTGTGCTTCGGCTTTCTTTTTCCGCACTGAAAAATAGTTCCCACCCAAAATGACCAAGTCAAGCTCTCCGTGTTGATTTGCACATTTATTTGCACTCGATATGAATGCGCACTACACAGAAAGTAATTGGGAAACGCATCGAGCAAATTAATTCCTTTTGGCCGAAATCTTTCTCTGGCGCCGTTAGACTCCAGTCTAAGGCGGAGGAGCTGCAGATACCGCGGGTCAGTGCTGACAGACTCGGACAATGGCTGGGTGAGCAGGAAAACGCTTTTCACCACTTATTTTAGTCTCTGGACTGTGGGGAGATGCCCAAGTTTGACCTGGGGGTGGCATATCCCTTTAAAGGTTGAATTAATAACTTCTATCACTCACTGCGGATGTAAACTAAGCTACTGTAGTAGACTTGGACTTAGACTTAAACTTTACTGATCCACAAGGGAAATTATTTGGGTACAGTAGCTCACTAAACAAATATAATATACAACAGAGGGTAGCAAAAAATAGATGAAATAGCAACCAAAGAGCAAGAGACTGGTGTCAAATGAGACATAATTATAAAAATAAAAAATAATAATAAATAAATAAATCAAATAATATTTATAAAGCGCTTTTCATACAAAAATGTAACACAAAGCGCCTTACAGTGGTTAAGGATTAGAAGATTGACTTTTATTGATCTCACACAGGAGAAGTGTTTCTACATTAGACCCGGTTACCATCCCCTTAATTTTGTTATTTAGTCTTGGTCAGGACCCAAGCTGGATGATTTTATCTATGGAGCATGTTTTGGGTTGATGGGGGAAACCGGAGTGCCCGGAGGAAACCCACCCAGACACGGGGAGAACATGCAAACTCCACACAGAAAGGCCCGGGCGACCCGAACCTTCTTGCTGTGAAGCATGAGTGCTAGCCACTCAGCCGCTGTGCTGCCAGAGAAATATATAAAAAATAAGAAATGTATATAAATTATATATAGATATATAGATATATAGATATTGATATTGATATTGATGTATCACGAAACTCATATTGGTGATGGTGATACAGTAGCGTTATCGTGAGCTGCTGCTGATGACTAAAATTGACGTACAGCTCTGGAAAAAAATAAGAGACCACTGCATTTTTTTTCTGAAATCAGCATCTCTACATGTATTACAGCCATTCCATTCCAGCGTCTGTTGAATTCCAACACAAACACAAAGCTGAGCTACTACAGTTCTTGCACCAGGAGTGGAATAAAGTCACCCAAGAACAATGTGAAAGACTTGTGGAGAGCATGCCAAGACACATGAAAGCTGTGATTAAAAATAAGGGTTATTGCACCAAATATTGATTTCTGAACTCTTCTTAAGTGTAAACATTAGTATTATGTTGTTTTAAAATGAATTTGATCTTGTTTCTTTGCATTCTTGCATTGTCTGAAAACATGTATCTTTTTTGTTATTTTAACCATTTGTCATTTTCTGCAAATAAATGCTCTAAATGATAATATTTTTATTTGGAATTTGGGAGAAATGTTGTCAGTAGTTTATAGACTCAAACAAAAATATTCCTTTTGCTCAAACACATACCTAAAGAAAAACTGATCATTTTGCAGTGGTCTCTTATTTTTTCCAAAGCTGTATTCCATAAATTTATATCAAACTATTATAAGTAGTGGTTTAACAAAGAAATACTGTTGCTAAAATGTGTTTGCTTCTTAAAAAAAGCAATATATTACAGAGTATCATGTGTAATATATCGATTATCACATGTATGGCCCTATCGTGATTGAGGGACCCTGTGATTCTCAGCCTTATTGTAGATTTTGAATATTCTTTGTGGTTTAAATCTGCTCTTTATCCTGTATAGTTTTTTCAGCAGCACATCGTTCCTCAAAATGTGTCATTACACACTGCCCCCTGTAGTAAGTGCTGACATATGCATAAGCAGCAGAGTACTACCTGACCTTGCCTGGCTGTAGACCTGTGCTTATTGTCTATCAGAGGGTTGATGCTGTGTCAAGCTGCACTTTTTATGATTGGTGTGCTTTAGTGCCATGGGAACTAGTTATCAGGTCTGTGGAAATAGCCTGAGGGAGGGAGCCGGGGTCTGGGCTGAACAAAATGGAGTGATGAGAGGCTATCTGGATGGACATCTGTTTGTGAGAGGAGCACAGCAAACACACATCTACGAGCAGAAAGTTAAGTGACCGAAACTGAAGAAGAATAAAATTAGGATAGGTCTGTCACTATAAATACAAAATCGTTCAATACATGACTGATGGAACAATCATTTTTGTGGGTCAGTATTGATTGTGGGTACATTTTCATTCGTTTCATTTTTAGTGGGAAGATTTTGGTTATTTTTCTGTACTGATGAGATTTGAGCTGTAGAGGGTTGAATTATGAACTTCTCTGACTGCAAACTAACTACAGCTCTGCAAACCACTGCAAAATTATCAGTTTTTCAGATTTTACTACTTAAAGGTATGTGTTTGGGCAAAAGGAACATTTTTGTTTGAGTCTATAAACTACAAAAATATTATCGTTTAGAGCATTTATTTGCAGAAAATGACAAATGGTCAAAATAACAAAAAAGATACATGTTTTCAGACCTCAAACAATGCAAAGGAACAAGATCAAATTCATTTTAAAACAACATAATACTAATGTTTACACTTCAATAACTTACAATCAATATTTGGTGCAATAACCCTTATTTTTAATCACAGCTTTCATGCGTCTTGGCATGCTCTCCACAAGTCTTTCACATTGTTCTTGGGTGACTTTATTCCACTCCTGGTGCAAGAACGTAGACTTAGACAAACTTTATAGATCCACAAGGGAAATTATTTTGGGTACAATAGCTCACTCATCAAATATATTATATAATATATAACAGAGAATAAAAAGAAAAAAAATAGATGGAATAGCAACCAAAGAACTGAAGTAGCTCAGCTTTGTGATTGTGTTGGAATTCAACAGACTGTAATACATATAGAAAAAAATGCAGTGGTCTCTTTTTTTTTCCCCAGAGCTCATGTTTTTAACAATATTAATTTTGCTTTATGGTCTGTTTTTTTTTATTTTTTTTGTTTTTTGGTTTCAGCTCAAGATCATTCTAAAGCTCTTTTTGTCCTGTGAATGTGATTTTTTCAGTATCAGTACCTGCTCAAATGAGGTTTCAGTTCTAGTTTTAGTATTGATATGTGATTTTTGATACTTTTAACAATCTTAATGTTGCACAAATCAGCCTGTGTTAATATTTCATTCATAAAATATTGAGCCCAGTCTGCGACAAAACAAATAACGTTAAAATCTTAAAACAATCGTGTCCAAACATCTGCCCACTCATCAGGAGCAGAGCCCACTCACACAGGATAAACACAAAACATTTCTATTTCCAAACAGGGCTTTTCATTCTCAAATGTAACACAAACATGCATGAATGTATTGCAATAACTCATCTCCTACTGTGATCATACAGAGATCTGGCTTCAAGCAGAAATTAGTCATCTGCATCCTATTAATCCAGGTTTACAAAAGAACGCATTGGCTCCATGAAGAGTCACCTGCTGCTTAGCAACGCAGGTCGGCATCGGATAAAAATGTCTTTAGAGTGAGCATTTCAGAAATACACGAGAGAACACAGTATGTACAAGCATTCTGAGATACGAGAGACAACATGGAGGCTGTCTGGCTGAAACGTAGAGACAGGGCACTTCTTAACGCTGACCTATTCAAATTAAAATAGACTTTTTAGAGATTTTAACCATGTCATGTTGCCCCTTTTCATTTACCCTCTCGAAGTTGGATTTAGTGTGATTCATGCATGTTTGAGTTATCTTTATATCCTGTACTCAAGACCTCTTTGCTCCAATTAAACCCCATTTTCACCGCCACCTACAGTATATACACCCAGTTATTCAAATGATTCTAATGATGGTGTGTGGAGTTTAAAAATGAAATGCAGTGCTTCCTGTATTACCACTTCATCATCATCACCAAGGTGGAAGAGAGGGTTTTAGTTCGAGAGAAGAGCCAATAGCCGCGTCCCATTGCACTGTCTTACCTCTTTATCTACGTCTTTGTCTTGCCCCTCGATAACGAGCTGAGAGGGCTCGGGGTACGAATGTTCCCTTAAGAAATGGGACACCACTCGATTACCGTTGGCATCATCCTTTGCCTCTACCTGGCTGCTACGTCTACAGAGGTGACAACAATTGACGCAAACATACGTAAACAAATGTCTGGGATTATCGGGTACCTCAGTTCGACAAAAAAACTAGCTTGTTTATACATGAAAGTTCGATGAAAACGATAACGTCGGCTAAACAGACATCACTACAATTAAAACCGCAACAACAGTTCACTAAACATAACGTAGAACATCCATCCATCCATTTTCTTCCGCTTATCCGGGGCCGGGTCGCGGGGGCAACAGTCTAAGCAGGGACACCCAGACCTCCTTCACCCCGGACACTTCCTCCAGCTCCTCCAGGGGGACCCCAAGGCGTTCCCAGGCTAGCCGGGACACATAGTCCCTCCAGCGCGTCCTGGGTCTTCCGCGGGGCCTCCTCCCGGTGGGACATGCCCGGAACACCTCCCGAGGGAGGCGTCCAGGAGGCATCCGAAACAGATGCCCGAGCCACCTCAGCTGGCTCCTCTCGACGTGGAGAAGCAGCGGCTCTACTCCGAGCTCCTCCCGTGTGACTGAGCTCCTCACCCTATCTCTAAGGGTGTGCCCAGCCACTCTGCGGAGGAAACTTATTTCGGCCGCTTGTATACGCGATCTCTTCCTTTCGGTCATTACCCAGAGCTCATGACCATAGGTGAGGGTAGGAACGTAGATTGGCCGGTAAATTGAGAGCTTCGCCTTTCGGCTCAGCTCCTTCTTCACCACAACGGTCCGGTACAGCGACCGCATCACTGCCGACGCTGCACCGATCCGCCTGTCAATCTCACGCTCCATCCTCCCCTCACTCGTGAACAAGACCCCGAGATACTTGAACTCCGCCACCTGAGGCAAGGACTCCCCACCCACCCACCCAGAGAGGGCAAGCCACCTTTTTCCGGTCGAGAACCATTGAAGGTCCCGTTTCGATGAAGCCATCAAGACAACATCATCTGTAAATAGCAGAGATGAGATCCTGTGGTTCCCAAACCGGATCCCCTCCGGCCCCTGACTGCACCTAGAAATTCTGTCCATAAATATAATGAACAGAACCGGTGACAAAGGGCAGCCCTGGCGGAGTCCAACATGCACCGGAAACAGGTCCGACTTACTACCAGCAATGTGAACACAGCTCCTGCTCTGGTCATACAGGGGCCGAACAGCCCTTAGCAAAGGGCCCCGAACCCCGTACTCCCAGAGCACTCTCCACAGGGCCCCACGAGGGACACGGTCGAATGCCTTCTCTAGATCCACAAAGCCATGTGGCCATACCTGCCTGTCAAAGCCTGATCCCGTCAGATCTCAGAAGCTAAGCAAGGCAGGGCCTGGTTAGTACTTGGATGGGAGACCGCTGGGAATTCCAGGTGCCACAGTGGGGACGCCAGTTGCAAAAAAACTGTCGCTGTGTCCTTAGGCAAGACACTTCACCCACATTGCCTAGTATGAAAGTGGAGTGTGCGTGAGTGTTGGAGGTGGTCGGAGGGGCCGATGGCGCAGATTGGCAGCCTCGCTTCCGTCAGTCTGCCCCAGGGCAGCTGTGGCTACAGAAGGTAGCTTACCACCACCAAGTGTGGAGTGAATGAACGGTGAACTATGGAGCGCTTTGGGATGACAAGGCATGTCATGAAAAGCGCTATATAAATGCAATGGAAAAAAAAAAAAAAAAAAAAAAAAAAGCACATGTAGACTGGTTGGGCAAACTCCCATGCACCCCAATGGAGAGTATAGAGCTGGTCCAGTGTTCCCCGGCTAGGACGAAAACCACACTGCTCCTCCTGAATCCGAGGTTCGACTATCAGTCGAATTCTCCTCTCCAGCACCCTGGAATAGACCTTACCAGGAAGGCTGAAGAGTGTGATTCCCCGATAATTGGAACACACCCTCCGGTCCCCTTTCTTAAACAGAGGGATCACCACCCCGGTCTGCCAGTCCAAAGGTACTGTCCCCGACCGCCACGCGATGTTGCAGAGACGTGTCAGCCAAGACAGCCCTACAACATCCAGCGACTTGAGATACTCAGGACGGATCTCATCCACCCTGGGGCCTTGCCACCGAGGAACTTTCCAACCACCTCAGTGACTTCAGCCAGGGTGATGAACGAGTCCGCCTCCGAGTCTCCAGCCTCTGCTTCCTCCTCGGAAGACGTGACGGCGGGATTGAGGAGATCCTCAAAGTATTCCTTCCACCGTCCGATAACATCCCCAGTCGAGGTCAACAGCTCCCCACCTGCACCGTAAACAGTGTTGGTGAAGCACTGCTTCCCCCTCCTGAGGTGCCGAACGGTTTGCCAGAATTTCTTTGAGACCGTCCAATAGTCCTCCTCCATGGCCTCTCCGAACTCCTCCCAAACCCGAGTTTTTGCCTCTGCGACCACCCGGGCTGCAGCACGCTTGGCCTGCCGGTACCCGTCAGCTGCCTCAGGAGTCCCATGAGCCAACAAGGCCCGATAGGACTCCTTCTTCAGCCAGCCACCGGGTTCGGGGATTGCCGCCACGACAGGCACCACAGACCATACGACCACAGCTACGGGCGGCCGCATTGACAATAGAGGCCGAGAACAGAGCCAATTCGGACTCTGTCCCCAGGCTCCCCCGGAAACCGGGAGAAGCTCTCCCGGAGGTGTGAGTTGAAGGTGCCCCTGACAGAGGGCTCTGCCAGACATTCCCAACAGACCTTCACGATATGCTTGGGCCTGCCAGGTCTCTTCGGCTTCCTCCCCTGCCAGCGGACCCAACTCACAACCAGGTGGTGATCGGTTGACAGCTCTGCCCCTCTCTTCACCCGTGTGTCCAAGACATGCGGCTGGAGGTTAGATGACACGACAACAAAGTCGATCATCGACCTCTGTCCTAGGGTGTCCTGGTGCCACATGCACTGATGGACACCCTTGTGCTCGAACATGGTGTTCGTTATGGACAAACTGTAGCTAGCACAGAAGTCCAATAACAGAACACCGCTCGGGTACAGATCAGGGAGGCCGTTCCTCCCAATCACCCCTCTCCAGGTGTCACTGTCGTTGCCCACGTTGGCGTTGAAGTCCCCCAGTAGAACGACGGAGTCCCCGGTCGGTGCACTATCCAGTACCCCTCCCAGGCACTCCAAGAAGGCCGGGTACTCTGCACTGCTGTTCGGCACATAGGCCGACACAACAGTGAGAGACCTGTCCCCGACCCGAAGGCGCAGGGACGCGACCCTCTCATTCACCAGGGTGAACTCCAACACTCGGCGGCTGAGCTGTAGGGCAATGAGCAGGCCCACACCAGCCCACCGCTGTTCCCCGCGTGAAACGCCAGAGAAATGGAGGGCCCAGCCCCCCTCAAGGAGTTGGGTTCCAGAGCCCAAGCTGTGCGTGGAGGTGAGGCTGACTATATCTAGTCGGTAACGCTCAACCTCCCGCACGGGCTCAGGCTCTTTCCCCCCAGCGAGGTGACATTCCATGTCCCCAGAGCTAGCCTCCATGTCCGGAGATCCGACCGTCAAGGCCCCCGCCTTCGACTGCCGCCCAGATCTCTCTGCACCCGGCCCTTATGGATCCTCCTGCGGGTGGTGGGTCCACAGGAGGACGGCCCCACGTCGCTTCTTCGGGCTTTGCCCGGCCGGGTCCCGTGGCCCCCAGACGCTCGCTGGCAAGCACCCACCCCAGGTCTGGCTCCAGGGTGAGGCCACGGTGACACCAGTCCGGGCGACGTATCTGACCTTGTTTTAAAACTCAACATAAGGGCTTCTGAACCGCTCTTAACGTGGTGGAGGGGTTTGAGTGCCCGAATGATCCCGGGAGCTATGTTGTCGGGGGCTTTATGCCCCTGGTAGGGTCACCCAAGGCAAACAGGTCCTGGGGGACTAGAGCAGACTAAGAATGTAGAACATAAGCGTCATAATTGTAAACCTGCTAAACTGTTAATCGATAATTACAACTGCTGAAAATACATTTATGAGACTCTCTGGCTGGTCGATGTGACGCTGCCATCCTGATCCCAAAACCTGCCAGAGCTTGTAGGCGTACCCCTTCGTTCCAAGTCTGGTCGAGAGCTTACTTCGTTTCAAGGGGTATGTAGCCCTCGTTCGTGGCCAAAGCCCTTGATCAAAATTAGAATCGGGACACCCCTTGCCCTCACATAAACGCGCAAAACCATCTTCGTGGCACGGAACCACCACCTCCACGACGGCCGCACAGCGGGGCACTGGCCCCTCTTCACAGCGCTCCTTAGCGCCCACGTTCACCACAAGAGAAGCGGAGTTCCACAGCACCTTCACCCCAGACAATACTCTTTTCTCCGTCTCCCGAACCGGTTCCCCTCGGTTGGACTTCTGACCCCTGCCCCCCTCCGCCCTTGCCCCCCTTGGCCCTTATACCCAGTGGTGTTTGTTCCCGTGCCCACATCCCCCGTTGTGTCTTCTGAGTACTTTGTGAATGTTATTGTGGTTTTGGTGATATGTAACTTAAATAATAAAAGATTTAAAAAAAAAAAAAAAAAACGCACAAAACCAAGGGGTAGGGGTAAGACGAAGGGGTAAGACAGAGAAATGGGACGCAGCCTCATTATGCAGGATTTTTGTGTTAAATGTTTGTGAATGAAACAAAACTCCAAACTTTCTGATGAGGATACAGCCTTAAGACATTGATTAATTGGTGTAATATTGGCCACTTAAAAGTACAGCAACACCACAAACGCAGGTGCCTGTTCATAACATAAGATCATAGAGCAGAGTGGATCCCAGGGTATCTCGACACAGTGTGGTGTTATTTGTAGACAGAGCACTGAGAGGAGACCATTCTTCTGGAGGAGCAGTGAGATGCAGTGATGAGTCAGCCATCTTACTCAGGGCTGGAAAATATTACACCTGTCAGCGATGAGAGTGAAGAGGCCTCAAGGAAGCTATAGGCGCTAACTCACCTTAAGATGGAGGAAGCTGCATGTATGACAGTGGGATGAGATTTTCTGTGGCTATGAAGACAATGCAGGAACACAAAAATCTGACTACAACTGAAAAGTGTTAGAAAGCTTCCGTTATAATGCAGTAATACAGGAAGTGCTACACTAGAATCATTTGGTTGGATTTTATCCCTGGAATTGCCTATTTCTACACGACAATAGGTAAAAGTTTACTTAAAAACTACCGCTTCATGACATCACAGAGCATTTTGAGTTTTGGAGATGTAGACAGATTAATAATAAAGGATTAGGATTAGGAATAATAAAGGATTTAGGGAAGACCCTAAAAACATGCTTCAAAATGACTGAAAATTAGGAATTTGAGAGAAAAGAAATCCTAAAAAAAAATAAAGAAAGAAAGAAATAATTATACTGAAAACTTGGTGTTTGGTCCACCCATTCCTGGGACATGTGAGACTTCCCTGGTGAAGCTCAGACACACGAACAGTTGCAGGAGAGAGGAACAAACAAATAATATTTTTTCAGTGGTTAAAATTGACCAGTTGACTAAAATATTGTTTTTGCCATAAGAATTCCCTTTGAAATCACCACTTTGTGATAATTATTCATAACCACTGCACTAAATATGGATAGCATACACATTCAAGGACCACTCTTAACTATTTTTTACATTCTCTTACATTAAATTCATTATATTCTTACATTCCTCTTTCACTATCACCAGGTGAAAATCAAAATCAAGTGGGCTTTGGGGTAGGGAAACACCTACACCTTCAAAAATGTCAAAAACAGGGACCCATGACACTCAGAAAAATGCAACATATTGAAAATCATGTAAATAATTTTGCTCGGGTGAAAATCACCCGGAGATAGTGTTCTAGGGTTAAAGGTACAGTGTGTAGGATTCGTGGCGCATAGGTGGATGGTGGCTATTGCACTTCCTGTTTTAGCTACGGCAGACCTCGAGGGTCACCCGGGCGCGCCGTAACAAACAGCTCGCGAATAAAATCCAGTAAAACAATTTAGTCCAAAACACGTGTTAGATCCATTACAACGTGTGATCCGGCAACATGCTTGTCGTTGTTTACCCAAAACCATGAGCCTTGCCGAAGGCGAATGCGGAGCCCAAATGTCCTTTTGCGGCTCTCGTAATCAAAATGGCTTCCTCTATATGGGGAAGATCCCCCTTTTATGCAGGTATATCTAAGTCCAACAGAATACTTTGATTTCATGATGGAAGTGAAAAGGCTTGGAAAACACTGTATTTTTGAATGGGTATCTTCAATTTCTGTAATTAATGGGTAAAAATCTTACACACTGTCCCTTTAAGCTGTATACTGTATACAAGTGAAAAGGATGGCATCAAAATAGTCATATAAGCGTTTATAAGTGTTGAAAGTTCACACACTCACAGTCTTACATTGTGTTGTTTCCTTGTTATCTTGTGATTGGTAGTGGCAGGAAGTGTACCTGGTGTAAAATCTGTTGAATTACCATATCATCAAAATGACTGAATTAAAGACAAAAGAGAAATCAAATATTACCACCTGTTTCTATTACTGTTTCCATCACTTCACCTCATCTTCTCAGCCCACAGCTCCCAGCAGTGTAATCTCTCGTATCTAGTGTCTAATACCCCCCGTCCTTCTGTTCCAGGTGGCCCCGGAGTCCGAGCACTGTATAATCAAGCATGAACACGAGAAGTGCATGGAGCGGATGGCGTCGCACGACCCCGCTGAAGACCTGGATTTAGGTTGGTGTGGCTGTGGTCGTGTGTGGATATGCGTGCCTGATTCTATTTGTCCTCTCATCTTTCCTGCATAATTTGGCATGAAGCCCCCTCTACCTCCCGCCTCCTCTGGCTCCAGCGCTGTGCCTACACTCTTTACTTTTTCATGGAGATTTCTAAGAAGGTTTAGCTTTGGTAAAGGACAGAAATAGTCTTTTTTTTTTTTACTCTAGTTTGTTCAAGGGTGTAGTTTTGTCTTTTGATACTAAGACAAATCTTGAAAAATACAAATCAATTTTCTCTTACAATTCTGTTTTATGAGATGATCAATAAAAAAAAAAAATCCTTCAATTTTTTACATCCTAATAACTACAGTTTTGATAATAATGCCTCTTGACCTATAATAATTGCCCTGTGTTGCCATCCTTTGAAGATAGTTGAAGTGCCTTGCCGAAGGACACAACAAGTGGATTCAAACTGTCAACTGAAATTCACTTTTCTGTTTACCTCTGTGGTTAATTTCATTTTTTGCATAATAATCTGAAAGGGTTAGTTTCTTTCAGATTTCTTTCAGTATTTACAATTAGGTACTTTGTTTAACTCATTCTCAAATACAGCTCTGGAAAAAAATAAGAGACCACTGCAAAATTATCAGTTTTTCTGATTTTACTACTTATAGCAGGGGTGTCCAAACTTTTTTCATCAAGGGCCACATATCTAAACGCAAACGAAGCAGAGGGCTGATCGAGGGCCATAGACTGGTGCTCTGTACAGTCAATAATGGAAATATCTGCATGTTTAGTGCTTCAGTCCTTTATTCACGCTAAGATCCTCAAAACAACACAATAAATATTAAATATTGTCTTATCTTTTGGGGGTACTCGAGGTATGACAAAAAGGCTCAGGGGGTACACAAGACAAAAAAGGTTGGGAAACACTGGCTTAGAGCATTTATTTGCAGAAAATGACAAATGGTCAAAATAACAAAAAAGATACATGTTTTCAGACCTCAAACAATCCAAAGAAACAAGATCAAATTCATTTTAAAACAACATAATACTAATGTTTACACTTAAGAAGAGTTCAGAAATCAATATTTGGTGCAGTAACCCTTATTTTTAATCACAGCTTTCATGCGTCTTGGCATGCTCTCCACAAGTCTTTCACATTGTTCTTGGGTGACTTTATTCCACTCCTGGTACAAGAACTGAAGTAGCTCAGCTTTGTGTTTGTGTTGGAATTCAACAGACGCTGGAATGGAATGGCTGTAAATTACAGCCATTCCATTCCAGCGTTGAATTCTATGTATTACAGCCTGTAATACATGTAGAGATAGTCTGGTTAACACCTGACCATATCACAAGTGAGATATGGGTCTGGAAACTCGCTTCGAAAAATCCCGTAGCGGAGGTGTGGTTAGCGATTGCCAACGGCCGTTTATTGGGCGTTATGAATGTCTATCATTGAGCGTATATGTAAGTCCATAGCCAATCATGTCAGTTGTCAGTTCAAACTACAAGCTTCCGTTTGTCATGTAGTACGCGTCACCGTCTTGCCACACCTCCCCCGCTCTCTGATTGGGGCCCTAAATCTGGGACTCTCGCTTGGACGAGTTTCCAGGCCGCCTTCCAGTTCGAAACGAACGGAAGCGGCCTGGGAATTCCCAGGCTAATGTAGAGATGCTGATGTCAGAAAAAAAATGCAGTGGTCTCTTATTTTTTTCCAGAGCTGTATATCTCCAAGGTAGGCGAAGTGTCTTGCCTAAGGGTACAACAACACTTTGCACTAGAGAGAGATTTCGAACTGCCAGTCTAAACAAAAAGGGAATCCATTTTCTTTTCCCCGCTGTGATTGAAACTCTTTACTTTTCATGGAAATCTCATAGAAGGTTTAGGTTTGTGACAGTTCTCAAGCCAAGTGTCTCCTCGTAGATTCATACCAAGTGGATTTTTACAGTCACTTCCAAATCTATATAAAAGTGGGAATGCAGTATGTGATTCCTGGAAACCATTATTCCCCTGTCTACGGTACTGTGATTTTCATTAGACAGAGCTGCAGCCCCCCATTTCCCCGACTGCATGGTGACTCACCCCTCTGCCTCTCACAAACACCAGTATCAGGAAAACAGAAGCTACACGGAAAAACAAAGCTATAAAATGAGAAGAGATTAAGGGTTAAAAATTAGAGGCACTGTAGACTATGCACTATGGCATTTTGTATGGCGGAGGGTTGCTTTTTCTATTGTTTGTGTCCATGGTGATGTTGTCATTGCTTTGCCTGGAGTGTTACACAATATGGCATTAAACTGTCCTACCTATCATGGAGACTAGTTACAAGTCAGTTCTGTGGAGAGTTGACGCTGATCATAGTGAGAATATGATTTGAAGATACAGCTCTGGGAAAAAAAATAAGAGACCACTGCATTTTTTTCCTGAAATCAGCATCTCTACATGTATTACAGCCATTCCATTCCAGCGTTTGTTGAATTCCAACACAAACACAAAGCTGAGCTACTTCAGTTCTTGCACCAGGAGTGGAATAAAGTCACCCAAGAACAATGTGAAAGACTTGTGGAGAGCATGCCAAGACGCATGAAAGCTGTGATTAAAAATAAGGGTTACTGCACCAAATATTGATTTTTGAACTCTTCTTACGTGTAAACATTAGTATTATGTTGTTTTAAAATGAATTTGATCTTGTTTCTTTGCATTGTTTGAGCTCTGAAAACATGTTTGACCAATTGTCATTTTCTGCAATTAAATGCTCTAAACCAGAGGTCTTCAACAGGGGGGTCGTGACCCGTAGGGGCGTCGCGGAGGTACTGCAGGGGGGTCACGAAATCTTTTGATTTCACTTTAAAATAATATTATTTTATATTTTATAGTGTAAAATACAGTATTAACCTGTGTATTATTTCCTTGTATTGGATGTACCATAACAGAGTAGCAATGTTTATACATGACACTAAGCTCAATTTAATATAAAACACAATTCTATGCCGTATATATAGTAGGGGGTCCCTGGCCCAGTTCGCAATCTGTTTGGGGGTCCCTGGCCTGAAAAACGTTGAAGACCCCTGCTCTAAACGATAATATTTTTATTTGGAATTTACGGGAAATGTTGTCAGTATAGACTCAAACAAAAATGTTCCTTTTGCCCAAACACATACCTATAAGTAGTAAAATCAGAAAAACTGATAATTTTGCAGTGGTTTCTTATTTTTTTACCAGAGCTGTATATTTTAGCTTTCAAAACCTATGTATTTATGAATAAATGCAAGATATAAGTATACATTTAATTCCAAGAAAGTGACAAAAAAACAAAAAACGTACATGCACTTTTAAAATTAATTACGTACCAACTTTACTAAAATAAAAATCCTGTAAATTACTAAACATGATATTGCAAATAACTTTCTTAATCATCAAACCATTGTGTTACTGCAGTGATATGGCTGCTCACTGTCTTACAATTTAAAACACTGCAATATAATAGAATGTAATATAACACTTTGTCAAAAATGATTATTATAAGTTAATTTCTACATTTATTTTAAGTGTAATAGTTTTATATATTTAAAATAAATAAATAAATAAATTAAAAAAAAAATAAATAAATAAAAAAAAAATAATAATAATAATAATAATAATAATAATAATAATAATAATAATAATAATAATAATAATAAAAATGAAGCATTCCCTTAGTGTTACCCATGTCTGTGAACCCTTAATTTCTCATAGATTAAATTTTTTATGTTTAAAGCTCCACTATATAACTTTTTACTGGGGGTCTGCTACATAATGCACCATTAATTAGTACAGTTAGTTTTATATCCTCCTGGGAACGTGTATTTCAATTGTTTTAGTTTTATTTTATTTTCTATTTGGAGATAAATTAACACGTTAACATTAAAGGAAAAGTAACGTTATTTTACAATCTGAGCCTTCTTTCGGTAATAAAACAAGTCGTTTGACTCACCCATATCACGTTCGTGTCATTTGGAGCTGTTTGAAGAAAGTTACGTTGTGGCGTTTCTGTTAGCATTTGTTAGCATTTGTATTCGGGGCATTACTTTGCGGTCTCCAAATAACACAAACTTTAGCACTTTTCAAATCATAGAAGCCCGATGTCTTAATGAAAAATTTCGTTTGGAGCAAAAGTGGCCTGTAATCCGAGATTTATCCATAGTTTTCAGCTTTGCGTTTCATGTTTGGGTCCCGGGAGCAGTCCGCGCATGCGCACTGGCGTCCTCATCTACTCGAAACTATGGCTAAATCTCGGATTACAGGCCACTTTTGCTTCAAACGAAATTTTTCATTAAGACATCGGGCTTCTATGATTTGAAAAGTGCTAAAGTTTGTGTTATTTGGAGACCGCAAAGTAATGCCCCGAGCAAATGATACAGCACCATGTTAACGGATACGGGATCATTACTAGAACAGAACAGCTCAACATAAGTTCTGCGATACTGCTCCAATTGACAGAAAAATGCTATGGGTGAGTAAAACTACTTGTTTTATTACCGAAAGAAGGCTCAGATTGTAAAATAACGTTACTTTGCCTTTAACATTTAGTTGATTTTATTCTTATTCAGTAGTGTTAAATCCATGTGAAGTTAACAACCTAATGACCAACATCTCTGACAAGCCTCTACACCTCAAAAAGTTTTTAGACTCCCTTTTAATATTTATTTATTTATTTATTTATTTATTTATTTATTTATTTATTTATTTATTTATTTATTTATTTATTTAAAGATAGACTGGTTAAATGTCCACTATAAAGGACACAAATGAATGGGCCGGGTCTCAGGAGGATATATTATTTCTTTGGTCTTTGATTTCCTGCTTAATTCCAACATTAGTTAGTAGTAATTTAGCAGTTTTGTGTTAAACCTGAGTAGTTCCTGAGTTTTACCAATGATTTTGAATTCCCACTTTCTCTTTATACAAATGAATCTTCAACTACACAAAATTGAGGATGCCCAGTGCTTGGCTTTAGCACAGACGTTATGGTTGGCTGTGTCTCGTCTCTGTGGACGGAGCGGTGCATCTAAATGTGTCGTAGTAAATAAATATGACAGTGAATGATGACTGTGGATGTGCCTGTGTCAGCCCTTTGTCCAGACTCTACCCCCCGGCTAAGGCTAACTGACAGGGCCATAAATATAACTTAATCTGACTGGTGGCTCAAAAGAATTAATTGGGTTAACAGTTATATAATTAGATAGGTGATGCTAATTGTACTGTATGTACAAATTCATGAATCTTGCAATAAAAATATGAAGTGGACCAGACTTCTAGCATTCTAGCAGTGATTGTCATTTTCAGACTATATTTTCTTAAGGTAATTGAAATGAATGCACATAAATAAACCCACACAGGTTTAAAAATAGCAATTTTTTTTTGTTTTTTAAGTAAGCTGCCCATGCAATATATATTTGGTGATGTGGATTATGTTATAGTCTTTTTTTATGTGTATAGCGCGATTGGTACACAAAATAATTCCAAAAAAAAGTGCTTCACAGAATGGGAATACATTAAAGTGGACCTATTACGCAAAATCAATTTAATAGCGCTTTTAACGATGTTATAGTTGTTTTTCCTTCTCATTTACTCTCTTAACGGTGTATTTGGAGTGATTTATTTTTATTTATTTTTATTTTTTTGAATATCTGAGTAATCCTTATCATATATTCCAGTCATCTCCGATCAAACTTTCACACTTATTTATTTATTTTCTATTGTCCTGTGTCCTGTATTAATTTTGGTACAAATGAAAAAGAATTAGACATGGTCTTTGTTGTGATGATGGATGTTAGGAGACTTGTTTATTTTATGTATAACTCTATATAACGCTGACTTTATAACTCCACTATATATATAGTTTCTATATTCTCTTATTTACTTATTTTATTATTACTTATGTTGTCTGTATGCACTTTTATGTTCTAACTTTCTTTTGCACTAAATTGCCTGGAGCTAATGTGGCAAGTGAATTTCTCCTGTGTGAGATCAATAAAGTCTTATCTTATCTTATTAAACCCTTTTAAATGAATATTGTGATTTAAAATGTGCAAATTATAACACAATGATCCTTGGATGTCAAAGATTATAACTATATAGCAGACACAAGCACAGTAGGTTTTCTTCAAAATCACACTACATACAAATAAAAGCATAAATAATCATAATAAAATGAACTTTAAAAGAGAAGAGTCCAGAATAAGACCCTTTCTGTCATGCACACAGCTAAACAGAGCACACTTTCTCTCCCCAATTATTGTCAAATCTGACATTGCTACATCCCTACTTGTGGATACCAAATATTTTTTAATTCAACTTAAATCAGTGATTACAGATATCCTGCAGGAACTCATTAAGCACACTTTGTCAGCAACTTTTGTCCCATCTGCCTCATTAGTGCTGAAAGGTTCTGTAGCTTCAGTTATCATGAGCCAGTGCGCTCAGTTTTACCAATGCTTGTCTTGTCCGCGCTCTTTAGATAAACTATTTTACTTTGTGCTGACAGGAAGTCTCTGCTGGGGAAATAAGAACGCAGAGTAAGGGGATTGTTGGTAACAGTATTCGACTGAGTTTTCAATTAATCAGGATCCCTCCTTTCTCAAACGCAAATTTCACTTTTTATTTGTTATTATCACATTATAATAGCGCCGCTGTGACCCTCAATTTATTTGTGAACTGTGTGAAATTGCAACATAATGATTTGCTGTCTGTTGCGGTGATCACCCTCTACTGATTTTAGATTGTAAATGAAATAGTCTACGGTGCTAAAGCCTGCTCTTTGAAAAGTGAATCATTCAGAGTCAAAAGTTAATCCAAAGGAAGATAACAAGGAATTGACTTGACGTTTATTGATACACCATCTGTTCTATGCCAGTGATGCGTGCATTTGTATTCAGACAGACAGTGTTATGGAGCATTTTCTCAGGCACGTTGATGGAATTTGAAAAGTGTATATATATAAACTCTTCTGCCTGACTTAAAGGAACATAAACGTCCTGTATTACACAACATGGACTCTTGTGAGATTTAAGCCATCTTGTAATGTTGTTACCTCCTCAAAAACAGACCCGGAGTTGTGTTTTGTTTCATTCACATGTCATGAATAATCCTTTATTATTCGTCCAGCTGCATCTCCAAAGCTCAAAATGCTCTGTGCACCTTGTGATGTCATGGAGTGGTAGTTTTCAAAAGCTACGTTTTACCTTTTGTTCAGAAAATACTGGAAATTTCAGGGCTGAATCATTTGTATTCAAATGATTCTAGTGAAGGTATATGGAGTTTAAAAACAGAATAAAGCACTTCCTGTATTGCCACATGAGTGTTTTCCATTTGCGAGAATAACTCAGCTTAAATATGAAGGGTTTGTGTGTTAAACATGTGTGAATGAAACAAAACACAAGTCCAGGTATGTTTTTGATGAGGAAACAACATTATAACATAGATAATATATAAAATTGTGTAATAAGGTGACTGTGTCCAAACTGATTCTCTTTACCCACTAACTTCTACTCTTAGGCACTGATAGACAAATATATCGCCACTCATTTTGAAATTCCATACATAATTATTCATTATTCATTATTTTTATTGTTATTTATATCTTGCTTGAGGTAATTTACTTCTCTGTGGTGGTAACATTTAGATCACCATATTACCTTTTATTGTTTTGAAAATGTTATATTTGCCAACAGGGCTGGACTGGTAATCGGGCATACCGGGCATTTTCCCAGTGGGCCGATGCTGTTGGTTTGTTTTGTTTTTTAACTTAGAGACCGGCCCACAACTTAGAGGAGGCGGCCCATTGGTCCGTCTTCAATATAGACAGTGGACTAAACCAAGCAGGATATAGAAGCTTACGAGAGCGGTCCCACCCCTTTCTCTGCACAGATCCCTGCCAGGCTCAGTGTTGAGCGTGGAAACATGGAGAAGCGCAAGAAAGGGGGTGTGGAGAAGTTACGGGCTAAAAGGTTAAAAAATCTCTCTATAGACACTGCAAAATGTTCTAAAATAACAGACATATTCTTTGGAGGGGCTGGAGCCTCCACGTTCTCTGCAGGTTGAAGGTGGACAGGGAGAGGAGCAGCCAGAGACTGTGGACAGGGAACCCGAGGGAACCCGAGGGAACACAAGGGAACACAAGGGAACCCGAGGGACAGAGTGATCAGGGAAGTGTAGCACAAGCACAGCAGGTAAGCAGGTGGTAATGTTAGGATAGGACTTTTAGGTGATGGACAGGCATGAAAATCGCTCATCTTTCAGCAAAATTCACTGTTTTGAAGCCAAAACAGGTGACCTACATGAATTATGTAGATTCGATGAGAAAGGTTTTGTTTTTTGTTTTTTTTTGCCAGGGCCGTTTTTTTTTTTGTCTCAGTCCAGCCCTGTTTGCCAAAAACAGTGTATTAACATGTTTAATACATTTTGTTATTGACGTTCTGAGACATTCGCTTTGCTCTTCATGCTCAGTCACTCACCTTCAGAGTGCTAATGAAACTACTGCACATCTCATATGGTTTAGACTTATGGGCTGAATAGGGCCTGGGAGAGATTGCAAGATTATTCAAACATGCATGGATACCATAGAAAATCTCTTGAGGCATGTTTTTGTTCTATAACATGGTAAAGCTTCAGAAAGTTTGCATAACAGCCCTCTTTAAAAACTAAATTGCTAGACATTTTCCCCAAATTGTTCAGCTCAAGCCACTCACATTATGACAAAATACAGTAGAACCAGCGTTGCAAATGTTTTGCTTTGTAAAACACGCATGAGAATTAGATATTGACTTCACAATCTGTCCACCTTAAAAAACAATACACTCGATAAAGGCATGTCTTTCACCATGGAACAATGCAACGCTGACTGCTCATTTGTATTCTGCTGAAGTCACTGCTTTGACTCACGTAATAAAAAAATCACACGCACTCCGCTGGTCAGATGACGGACTTACGAGAAAAAAATCCAAACCATTCTTCATAGTTTTTTGCTTATTTTCCTGTTTCCTTTCACATGGGGATGGATGGCGTGCAGTTTCAGTTGGTGGAGAATAGCAGTATCCACTGATGCAGTTACTGGTTTATTAGACCTGCTTACCTCTGCAGCTCAGTGCGCCTCATTTGGCTCTGATTTGGCTTTTACGAAGGTAATTGGCAATGTACGGATCACCAGACAGAGGCAAAACAGATTAGAACGAGCTGGTTTCAAGCAAAGGGCAGCACACATATCCAGGAATAGTCAGAATGCATGCATAATGGAGGATTGTCTACAGCAGGATGTGCAATGGAGGATATATAGAGAGAGATGACGAGAGAGGAGAGGTGTGGTGTGGTGGACCAGTGAATGCCTTTTTCAAAGTGATAAAATCATACAGGAATAATGTGCAGAGGTGAAGTGTGAAAAAAAAAGAAGATAAAGATAGGAGCAAAAGGGCAGAGCTAAATAGAAGTGAAACCAGCCAGTCTAGGAAGTCTGAAAAATTGAACTATGCCAATTTCCACCAGACTAAAGGCATGTCCTGCTGATTGATTGGTTGATTAAAAAGGGGGCATGGCAAAAGCTCTCAAATCTGTTATGTATTGTTGTGTATCAAACCTAACCTAACTACACTCACAAGTTTATAACTGCATAGGAATTCATGCAAAAACTGCGCAGAAAAAAATACTGGGAAACAACGTATCTATATCCAGATTGAACAATACATTTGTGGATCATGAGTTTTATTTTAATGTCTGTCTTTTAACAAAAAAAAATACCAAATCTGCAGAAAAAATGATTAGTACAAATTTTGGTCAACTAAGACAGCATCAGCTGATTAATAGGCTAAACGTTAATGATAAATGCATTCATTAAACCTGTGAGCATAAATACAGCTCTGGAAAAAAATAAGAGACCACTGCAAAATTATCAGTTTTTCTGATTTTACTACTTATAGGTATGTGTTTGGGCAAAAGGAACATTTTTGTTTGAGTCTATAAACTACTAACAACATTTCCCCCAAATTCCAAATAAAATATTATCGTTTAGAGCATTTATTTGCAGAAAATGATAAATGGTTAAAATAACAAAAAAGATACATGTTTTCGGACCTTAAACAACGCAAAGAAACAAGATCAAATTCATTTTAAAACAACATAATACTAATGTTTACACTTAAGAAGAGTTCAGAAATCAATATTTGGTGCAGTAACCCTTATTTTTAATCACAGCTTTCATGTGTCTTGGCATGCTCTCCACAAGTCTTTCACATTGTTCTTGGATGACTTTATTCCACTCCTGGTGCAAGAACTGAAGTAGCTCAGCTTTGTGTTTGTGTTGGAATTCAACAGACGCTGGAATGGAATGGCTGTAATACATGTAGAGATGCTGATTTCAGAAAAAAATGCAGTGGTCTCTTTTTTTGTTTTCAGAGCTGTACGTGGAGTTTTGTTTTGTTTCATTCACATGTTTAATACACAAATCCTTCATAGTTAGGATGAGTTACTCAAATAGAGAACTCCATACACCTTCACTAGAATCATTTAGATGATTTGAGTGCTGGACTTGCCCATCTTTACTAAACAAAAGATACAGTAGCTATTAACTTGAAAACACTGTTAGACCGCTTCATGACATCATAAGGTGGAACAGAGCATTTTGAGCTTTGGAGATGTAAACAGATTAATAATGCAGGATTACTCAGACATGTATGAATAAAACAAAACAAAACTCCAGGTATGTTTTGGATGATTTAACAGCATTATATCATGGATTAAAGCTCACAAGAGTCAGTTTGGGGTAATACATGTTTTTTAAGGAAACCAACTTATTTATGAACCTGACAAACCACTGACTGACCAGCACCTGACAAAAGCCAATGCCGAAACTGCAGGGAAAGCACAGGCCATGAAAAAAAATAAATAAATAAAAAATTAAGCACAGCCAACTACAAAATATTTAAAGTTAAAAGTAACGCCAGAGGAGGCAAAGGTTTTGATCATGAAAAAAGCTGGAGGAACTTGACTAATATGCATGATCTGCAAAACACTATATATAAGTTAACTCGCCGAGGAACCACAAACAGTAATTATGACTCATTTAACAGAAATAACTCAAGTCCTCTCAGACAGTTGAGTTATTTCACAGAACAAAAGTTGGAGTTGAACCCTAATGACTTGGATCACATTATATACACAGACAATAACTTTCTCTTCTCTGACTATAATTGTATAGTCAATTATAAGTGTATAATTGTACCTATTACACTGAGAACCAGTTTAATCAGAAAATTAACACAGAAGGGAAATGGCTCTGGTACATTTCAGTAGCAGAAACATGTATGTTATAATGTTTCCTCATTAAAAACATACCTGGAGTTGTTTTGTTTCATCCACACATCTTTAACACATGTATATTTATTTGCACTACATATTTAGGTTGAGTTCTTCTCTGAAAATACTGAAAACAGAAAACACTCCGCTCCTCCTTGTGATGTCATTTGGTAATAGAAAAGTGCTCCACTGTGTTTTTAGACTCCACACACATTCATTAGAATCATTTGGACAATTTTAGCAGCGGAATTGCTCTACTGAGCTAAAGGCAAAAGGAGCTGTCAACCGCTTCATGACATCACAAGGTGGAACAGAGCATTTTCAGCTTTGGAGATGTAGACTGCCTAATAATGCAGATTTACACAAACTTATGAATGAAGCAAAACACAACTCCAGGTATGTTTTTGAGGACGTAACAATATTATAAAGCTCACAAGAGTCAATTACCCATAATATAGGACCTAATATTGGATATAGGAACATCTCGATTTTACCAAACCATTCATCATAATAGTCATGACAAAAACATGGATATTGAAAGAGGGGCCGATTTTGGCTTGGATGGTTATGAACTTTTACCTGGCCAGCCAAATGATATCTCTCTGTATTTCCTATACAGCGCGATACCATTTGGACACTCTCCATCCACTCTCGCTCCTCCGGTTACAAACGGACTCCGCGATTCTGATTCGTTCAAAGATGGTGACGTCAGTGCACCCGCCTTTGCCCGCAAAGTCACTCTTAGGCAGCGGAAGTTCCGCCTCAGTTTTGAATCAAGATGGCGCAATCTCTGATTGGTTCACTTAGCTGTCTGTCTACGCGCAACCGCAGCGCATTCTGTGGATCAAGCGTTACCAGACTCACTCGCTGGTACAGCGATGAGTCATGGATTCTTCCAGGCAATATGAACTTCAGTATACAGCTCTGGAAAAAAATAAGAGACCACCCAAGAACAATGTGAAAGACTTGTGGAGAGCATGCCATGACACATGAAAGCTGTGATTAAAAATAAGGGTTATTGCACCAAATATTGATTTCTGGACTCTTCTTAAGTGTAAACATTAGTATTATGTTGTTTTAAAATGAATTTGATCTTGTTTCTTCTTGTCTGAAAACATGTATCTTTTTTTTTGTTATTTTGACCATTTGTCATTTTCTGCAAATAAATGCTCTAAACGATAATATTTTATTTGGAATTTGGGGGGAATGATGTCAGTTAGCCTGGGAATTCCCAGGCCGCTTCCGTTCGTTTCGAACTGGAAGGCGGCCTGGAAACTCGTCCAAGCGAGAGTCCCAGATTTAGGGCCCCAATCAGAGAGCGGGGGAGGGGTGGCAAGACGGTGACGCGTACTACATGACAAACGGAAGCTTGTAGTTTGAACTGACAACTGACATGATTGGCTATGGACTTACGTATACGCTCAATGATAGACATTCATAACGCCCAATAAACGGCCGTTGGCAATCGCTAACCACACCTCCGCTACGGGATTTTTCGAAGCGAGTTTCCAGACCCATATCTCACTTGTGATATGGTCAGGTGTTAACCAGACTAGATGTCAGTAGTTTATAGACTCAAACAAAAATGTTCTTTTTGCCCAAACACATACCTATAAGTCGTAAAATTAGAAAAACTGATCATTTTGCAGTGGTCTCTTTTTTTTTTTCCAGAGCTGTAAAAAGGCCAGTTAAAACATGAGGCCATTTATAGACTGCTCTCTTCAGTATAAAGTAATTGATTAAAGGACTACTGTAATTGTTACTGAGTGGATAACAATTTTGCAATTTAGAATTTACATACAAATTGTCAGGACATTTCTTAAGTAAATCTTTTTTCAGTGCAGTGTTAGATGGAGTAGGTATACATAGGCTGAAGTCTCCCACAGTGTAGACTGACACGGAAGTGGATTTTACTGATTTATATTGTGCGCTCGTTGCTATGGCACTGCATAGGATATCATTTAAGTCTGGTGCACAACAGCCACATCAAAGCAGCAGTAACTAGGCCAGAATCATTTAAAACTCAAATGTCCCTGGGCTGGCGCTTAATCACAAATAAACTACGGCAAATATTAACTCTAATCTTACCCTTGACAATAATTTTAGCAGTTTTGTGTAACTAATACCAACCGTGTTTCTTAATGTCCCTTTTCTGGTTAATGCTTTAATGCAGATTGCTGGGGACTAAAATAATGTATGGATTTTCATTTTTAATAATAAATTAAATCATTGTAGTACTCAACCCTTTTAACCTACATGAGCATATCCATAAAAGCCCCATTCAAACATTGTTCCGAGTATTGCTGCATAAAGAATGTCACAGCACTCAATGACCCGCACTCATACATGACCCAGTCCTACAACATTGTCAGGTCTGCTCTGTTCACACATAACCTGGCATTTGGTTCTCTGCACTCCCTTCCATAGCAACTTACGACTGCGTCATTAAACTGAATCACCGTGGAATATACAGCTCTGGAAAAAAAATAAGGGACCACTGCAAAATTATCAGTTTTTCTGATTTCAGATTTCAAGTATTTATTGTCATTGCACAAGAAAGAACAACGCAAGTGTGTTTGGAGCATCCACATACGTAGTTGTAAAGTGCGAAATAGTAAAGTGCAAACCCAGTGAAATAATAAATACCCCTCAATAACCCCTAAATAACCCCAGTGTAAACATTTGTAAACATTTGACATCAGTACAGCAATACTGGCAGCACCATCAGGGCATGTAATTAATATTATCATTAAAGTGCATTAAAGAGCGCACTTTAATTGATTTTACTACTTATAGGTATGTGTTTGGGCAAAAGGAACATTTTTGTTTGAGTCTATAAACTACTGACAACATTTCCCCCAAATTCCAAATAAAATATTATCATTTAGAGCATTTATTTGCAGAAAATGACAAATGGTCAAAATAACAAAAAACATACATGTTTTCAGACCTCAAACAATGCAAAGAAACAAGATCAAATTCATTTTAAAACAACATAATACTAATGTTTACACTTAAGAAGAGTTCAGAAATCAATATTTGGTGCAATAACCCTTATTTTTAATCACAGCTTTCATGCGTCTTGGCATGCTCTTTCACATTGTTCTTGGGTGACTTTATTCCACTCCTGGTGCAAGAACTGAAGTAGCTCAGCTTTGTGTTTGTGTTGGAATTCAACAGACGCTGGAATGGAATGGCTGTAATACATGTAGAGATGCTGATTTCAGAAAAAAATGCAGTGGTCTCTTATTTTTCCCAGAGCTGTAGCCACATAGAGCAACCATGAAACCAAGCAGTGGCACTGGCTTTATTCCCACGTAAGCTTTCCTTGCAATTCACCAAGGAAATTGCCAGATCAAAAATGCAGGGAAATCAGATTTACACATGACCTTCTTCTGGAAAAATGCTTGGTGAATTCCAGAGTCAGGCTGCTTGTGTGAATAGGGCTTATGATAGCATATAAGAAAGATCATTAACTTAATGTAGATCAGTGGATGAAACTGATGTCAACTGTACTTTCTTTGGGAGAAAAATGTAATGTATGTATTGCTCAGAAATTGGTCTAGTGTTTAGAAGCCTTTTATTTTGTTTATGTTAATGGTGTTTTTAATGTTTGTTTGTTTGTTTGTTTGTTTTTAATACATACAGCTCTGGAAAAAAATAAGAGATTTCTATATAATTTCTTTAAAAAATATACCAAAGTACGTCTGGGTGAAAAATATTGTCCACAGAGCTATTTTGCACATAAAATGAGTTGAATTTTAACATATTCATAACACAGACTGGTTAGTACTTAAAAATATATATAGGATTTTTTTTTTATATATAGTGTAATTTATTTTTTTTTATTTTTTTTTTAGTTTTTTCTGATACTATTTAGGCTCAGGCCCTGATCATCACTGCTTGTCCTCCAGGCATAATGTTAAAATGGTCTCTCTAAAAGAACAACAGGACATTGTCACAATAAATCTGACTTGTTTTTTCAGTTGTACTCTAGGTGTGAATTGTTTAGTATAAATAAATAATTTTCCAAAAAAGATATCCTGATATTATGTCTGACCTCTCCTGTGTCTCCCTCAGTGTGTCCGTGGATGTGGGACAATCTGACCTGTTGGCAGGCCGCAAACGTCGGAGAGGTGGTGGTGGTCAACTGTCCCGAACTCTTTCACGACTTCATGAGCCCCGAAGATGGTGTGTCAGAGTTCTCTCAGCAAATACATACAATACAGTACACGTAGAGGAGGGTAGAGGAGCCAAAAATGTACTCACGTAATTGTAAGATGAACTATCTGGACATGAAGTTAATGTAAAAGGATAGACCACAAACTTGGGAATTGTATCTGAAGGAACGGTGCAAGAAACAGAAATGTTTAAATCATTTCATAATAACATAAGTCTTTTATCACTGGTACACTTACTCACAGTGGGAAGAGTAAACAAAACATTTCCAAAGTAAGAATACAGTTATGCTGCAAAATACATTATGCAAGTAGGTGTTTAATTGTAATATGGTGAGAACAATCTCATGAAAAAGTTATTTGAATGTAATGTAATGTCATGTATAACTTAATAAATATCGCTGAGTACCACCCATCTCTGCATATATGTCAGCATAGTCTTTAAGGTGGTTAGAGTACATTTTTGCTTTCTGTGTCTTTGTTAGAAATGGGAAAAGTGAGTCGTAACTGTACAGAGTATGGCTGGTCTGAGCCTTATCCTCATTATGTGGACGTCTGCTTCTTTTATGACAACAGCACCAAACCAGTAAGACAATTTTATTACCTGCCCTTTATATTTAAGACGTTATACCCATGTTTAATGTTGGTTTCGCCCCCTCAGGACATGTACTATGCCTCTGTTAAAGCACTGTACACTGTGGGCTACAGCACCTCACTGGTTTCACTGACCACTGCTATGGTGATTCTCTGCAGGTTCAGGTGAGTCACTTACATGACCAAAAGTCATAGCTGCTCATTTAGCACAGGTATTTCTTTGTCTTTGTTTTTAAAGTTGCACTATGTAACTTTTCCAATAGGGAATTAGGGAGATATTTAATGAGGAGACAAGTATTTAGCGGGCCCGCCACCGGAAAATGACATAGTGAAATGATTTGTTGATATGATCCATAATGATCCATGACCTGTGTTTTATGATGCAGGAAGCTCCACTGCACCAGAAACTTCATCCACATGAACCTGTTTGTGTCATTTATCCTGAGGGCCATCTCTGTGTTCATAAAGGATGGAGTGTTGTACGCGCAGGAGGACAGTGACCACTGCTTCACCAGCACTGTAAGTATAGACCACAGTTAACACGATATATTTATATTTACATTTTCAACAATGTCAGAATATAGTGTCATTTGAATATGCAAAGCAACGCCCAATACAGAATATTTTGTAAGGCATTGGTAAATAGCTTAGGTGTTAATAAAACATATCAGAGGTCTGAACTGAAGCTAATTCTGACAGAGGAGGCGTTACTGTAAAACAGATGCACTCTGTTCAGTGAGAGACACTTGTCCTGAGTTCTTGTTTCAGATGTACCTTTGAATGAACTTCAGTCACATGTAATTTTTCACACAATGCAGACACACTATTAGATGACTAATACTCCTTGATTATCAATGCAAAACAAGCTCTTAGCCTTTGTCTGTAACAGCGCATCGCTCACTGTTGTTAAGCAGCCATGATAAATAAAGCTAATTAGCTATGCTAATGGATTTAGCAAGGCCAGTTGAAGCCTTCTCCCAGGGCTATTAGCATATCAATGCTCATTGTGACCCTTTAACTAAACATTGACAGCACATCAATGTGAAATGGGCAGGACACATCTCAGATCAGAGCTGTGATTGGTTGATTCCAGTGTTTTGGTGTGGTGTCACTGCCCCTCATCAGGTGACAGGACTTTCATAATATATAACATAACACATAATATGTGCTGGTGATAACCGTATCCAAAGGTCACATGACCCTGTCCTCCTGTGGCTCCAGTCTGTTTGCGCTGTGGTTCCCAGCATTAGGGCATATGTTACATGTCATGACATTTACAGCTCTGACATTTTACAACAGTGACCCTGCTGCATTGTCCTGTATTTAAGGACTGCAGCCACCTGTTTTATCTTGTGTCTACACATACTTTACATAATAAATACTTCACACATAAAAATGACTTGTTTTGTCTTATGCCTTTTTTGCAGGTGGCGTGCAAAGCCGTGATGGTTTTTTTTCATTACTGTGTCATGTCCAACTACTTCTGGCTCTTCATCGAGGGCCTGTACCTGTTCACTCTGCTGGTGGAGACCTTCTTCCCCGAGAGGCGCTACTTTTACTGGTACACCATCGTGGGATGGGGTGAGTTCTTAGTATGCAAATAGTTACAAATTTATAATAGATATATTCTAATGAATCTATTATCAATTTGAAATGTGTTCATCAAAGACAGACGCTTTATCTTGAACTGTGCATCAATCATCACATGTTATCTCATGGGTCATAGATGAATACAAAGCAGATGGCCTTGGTTGATTCTTAGACAAATTACAGACATTTTGATAAATACAAATGTTTTCTCATATCACATCTGTTGCACATTGTTATTTGATTAAGAACAACTATTCTTTTGTTACAGGAACCCCCACCATCTGTGTGACTGTGTGGGCTGTGCTGCGGCTTCACTTCCATGATTATGGGTAAGCCTCAAATCTTTCATAAAATAAAATATGTTGGAAAAGCTATTGCCATTGATGGAAAATAATACACGGCTTCTCACTAGATGTTGGGATACGAATGAGCACACTGCCCTCTGGTGGGTGATCAAAGGACCTGTTGTGGCTTCTATTATGGTACCACACATGCACCTACATATAATTACATTCACGGCAGATATGGCAGCTTAATAAAGAATTAATATTTTGTGTATTTTCCAGATTAATTTTGTACTCTTCATTGGGATTATCATCATCCTGGTTCAAAAGCTGCAGTCTCCCGACATTGGAGGGAATGAGTCAAGCATTTACCTGTAAGTCACAGGACCACAGTCTAACTTTGTGTTTGTCCTGTCTATTCTCTGTCTCAAGTCAGTATTTCAAATAACTAATTGTTTAAATATTCTGGTTTGTTGTGTCATATTCTAACCAGCCCCTCTGCTTTAGTATGTTTTATGCAAGACATTTAGGAATTCAAAACATCTCAAAACCATTGTCCCAGTTTCGCCAGTTTATGTCTAAATGACCTGGAACAGTGATTAGTTTCTACAGAGCAAACACTAAAATATTATACATTATTATTATAAAAGTTTTCCTCCCTTAATGGATGACAGAACAGGCTGTTATGATTATTGTCCCTGTAGTAGAGAAATCTGACTTATATATATGACACAGTCCCCTCCCTGTTTCTCTGGGTTTGGTACAAGCACAAAGTATGTCTTTTGTTTTGGTCTTGTCCTCATGCTCTTAAGAGGAAGAGCTAACATTTTGTGACACACTTAAACCAAGGACACCTCTGGTCGTGTTGTTCACAGGTCTCTGGATAGACCTGTTTGACTTGCATCATCTTCTGCAAAAAAAAAAACAGTAGAAGAATAGCCAGATGAGAAGGGCTGATGCGCTCACAAAGTTATGACGTCTTCTATCTGTCCCATGCACTTAACAGCTCACAGCCCCCTGTCCCTCACAGTGCCCCCTGCTGGTCTCCATGCAGAGGGCTGTGTGTGTTAAAGATGTGTCCTGTGTATTGTGTGTCTTTGTGCTGTGTAGCAGCTGTGCTCAGAAATGCTTCAGTGAGCCTCAGGCAGTGCAGCACTCGTGCAGGATGTCAGAGTTATCCGCCGTCACACTGTAAGTGTGTGTGTGCTCGTGTCTGTGTGGCCACTTCGCTCACGGCCTCTTGTCTATGCAGGTTCAATCTTCACTTGTTACTTCAAACCTATTCAATAGAACTAATACCTCAATCTATTTGGCTAAAGTTTAATTCTAAAATATAATAATAACAATAATAAGAAGAAGAAGAAGAAGAAGAAGAAGAAGAAGAATGATGATAATAATAATAATAATAATAATAATAATAATAATAATAATAATAATAATAATAATAATCTATCACACAATTCTAATTGTGACAAGTCATCAATATTATTATTGACAAACCAGTGATAGATGTGTTAAAAGTATTTATCTCTAATGAAGAGATACAATTTCCTATTAAAGAGCCGTGGGTTTTACTGAACTGCATCAGTGTTACACAGTTTTGTGTGTGTGCGTGTGTGTGTGTTGTGTCTATGTCCTTTGCTCTGTGTGTCCATTCAGTTTTTTAAACCTTTGAAAAGTCTGCTTTCACTACAAGTTAGTAGTAGTTTGGTGTACTCTGGTTTGATGTAGTCAAGAATCTTTAGACTGGTGGTTATAATAAATGTGCTGTAACACAATAAAGAATGTAATTCTCATGCAGTGCATCAAGGAAACATGCACATTTGGGTAATATAATCAAGGAATAGTAAATATAAGTAAACCAATCTACACACTTGAGTAACTGTAATACTTATGTCAAAGTCCTATCCTTGATTTTGAACCATGAGTCATGCAGTTGTTTCCACATGTTCTTGTCAATCTCTTGATAATGAGGAATCAACAGTCTGGGAGAGCAGTTCTTTTCCCATGATGTGTCTGATGGGACAGAAACAGGTTTCCCTAGCGATACTCTGGCTGCAGCATACAGCATAATTTAAAGGGTATTTATGTTAACCCAAAGCTATTGAAATAAAATACAGTGCATTTATTTTTTGCATAACCATTCTAAAAATTCTTGTTTTTATAATTACAGAGATACAAAAATAACCAATACAAGCTAGAATCACAGCCTGGTTGGCAGTAATTGACATGTGTTACTAGGCAGTGCCAATCACACAGATGTTGGATGTGTCACAGTGTTGCATCAGAGGCCAGTTTGCAGCAGTTACTGCTAAACAAGATGGCTGCCATGAGAGTGGATCTGATTGAGTTTAAACTGACGTGTGTGTGTGTGTGTGTTTTGTCTCTGTGTGTGTTGTAGGCGCCTGGCCCGCTCTACGCTGCTGCTCATCCCTCTGTTTGGGATCCACTACACTGTGTTTGCCTTCTCCCCTGAAGACGTGAGCAAGAGAGAGAGACTGGTGTTTGAGCTGGGACTGGGATCTTTTCAGGTACATGAAGACGCAGTGAAATGCAACACAGCTGAGATAACAGATACAGCTCTGGAAAAAATAAGAGACCACTGCAAAATGATCAGTTTTTCTGATTTTACTACTTATAGCTATGTGTTTGGGCAAAAGAAACATTTTTTGGATCATCCCAATGTCTATATTCAATCAGAAATATGATACTTCCTCACAAACAGACCTGGAGTTGTGTTTTGTTTCACACACACATTTGTATAATCCTCTGTTATTCGTCTCCTTGTGATGTCATTAAGTGGTTTTCAAGTTAACAGGTCCTTTTACCTTTAGTTCAGTAAATGATTCTAGTGAAGGTGTATGGAGTTTAAAAAACAGTGGAGCACTTCCTGTTTTACCAAATGACATCACAGGCTGGAACAGAATGTTTTAAATATACAGGGTTTATGTGTTAAAAATGTGTGAATGAAACAAAACAACTTCAGATATGTTGATGAGGAAATATTATAATATAGATCTGAAAATGGTCATATCAGCCCTTTAAATGTCTTGGCAGAGGTTTAAATAAAGCATAAACAATGGACAGAAAAATTATTTGCTGTTAACTTCGTTTATAATAAAAATATGTTTTTAAATGGAGTTAATGTGATTAACTGAAATTCAGGAGCAGGACCACGCCTCAACCACCTTCTCCTCACCAGCGAATCACAGTTCACCATAACCACACCTCTAATTTCCCGGAGCCATTTAGAGCCACTCATCCCTTCATTCCAGTTCGTCTCGGTTAACTCGACCCCTCCCTCCCACCCCTATCTCGTTTGTCTTTCAGCCACAAGACATCTCCTAAAGGGGGGGTCCCGTTCCGCTGGGCCAATCGAAGATTGAGACGGAGCCCCCACCCATCGTCTCAACCCAGCCATTACTGCCTATTCACTCAGACATCCACTATCATTCAATAATAAATATCTTCACTGCATTATGTTGATGGCGTGGTCCTAGCTAGTGAATTATTTCATAACCACCTTTTGTTTCTCCTCAGGGCTTTGTTGTTGCTGTGCTCTACTGTTTCCTGAACGGAGAGGTAAGAATAGCCTCTTTACAACAAACATTTTTAACATCACATTAAGCTTGTCAGTGCTAACAAAAGATGACAACTATTGACAATTTATGATTATTTTAAAAATGTTTATTTCTTACTTTATTGAACACATTTCTTGTACATAAAATATTAAATGCATTTTGTTTGCTTTTGCACATTATTACTCTATTTGAGGGGGAATTGTGACAAATTGTGCTCACGAAGCTACGGAATACTTGGAATTATTTCAGATTTTGAAAAAATATATTATTAATTTGAATCCAATAGTGTTGTAATAAATGTTCTTTGAGCAACATTTACATTTAATCTTATTTCTATAAGATCATTTAAAAAATAAAATATCATAGTTTACACTAACGACTGGCAAAGTTGATGAAAAAGCTGCATTTTTATTAGGTGAGATCTATTTACTCTGACATAATTTTTATAATTGGTTTCATGATTGATATTCTTTTTAAAATATCCATGGGTTTCAGAATAAAGAAAAAATTGCAATAGTATGTTAGCCTGGGAATTCCCAGGCCGCTTCCGTTCGTTTCGAACTGGAAGGCGGCCTGGCAGCTCGTCCAAGCGAGAGTCCCAGATTTAGGGCCCCAATCAGAGAGCGGGGAGGGGCGGCAAGACGGTGACGCGTACTACGTGACAAACGGAAGCTTGTAGTTTGAACTGACAACTGACATGATTGGCTATGGACTTGCGTATACGCTCAATGATAGACATTCATAACGCCCAATAAACGGCCGTTGGCAATCGCTAACCACACCTCCGCTACGGGATTTTTCGAAGCGAGTTTCCAGACCCATATCTCACTTGTGATATGGTCAGGTGTTAACCAGACTAATAGTATGTACAATGTAAAACAAAATATTATAGCATTACAATGTGCAAAAAAGTCCTCAAAATGTTGCAGATAATAGGAAGCTAACGATATATAAAATGTAAGATTGTAATGTAACGTTTGTGAAAATGTAACGTTTCGGCACTAGGCCTTCATCAGCCAAAAAAAAAGCCCTAGTGCCAAAACGTTGTATGTCCTAATAAATCTTACATTTTGCAAGTAAGACAGAGTGTGGGATTATTTTCTTCTCAGATAAGTGAATATCTTGAAATATTAAAGTAAATCTCAAAAGTTTTTACATCAATGGCAAAAAGATAGCTTCAGAAAGTGATGCTGTTGTGTTGTTGTGCGTGGTTGTTGTCCGTGGGGCCATGCCTGCAGCCTGTGGTACATTAAAATGACGTTGTGAAGTTTCTGCCTGAAGGTGCAGTCGGAGATCAAGAGGAAATGGCGCAGCTGGACGGTGAACCGGTACTTTGCTGTGGACCTGAAGCAGCAGAGGCACCCGTCGTTGGCGAGCAGCGGAGTCAACGGGGGCACCCAGCTCTCGATCCTGAGCAAGAGCAGCTCCCAGATCCGCATGTCCAGCCCCCTGGCCGAGAACGCCAACATGAGCCTGCCGACCTGAGCGCTGTCTGAGGGCGACGCTGTTTGTTGCTACGCCAACCACGCCCGAAATCGACAACCTAAACACGGCCCCTACATTCACAAAATGTATTTATGTTTAAATTGAATATGGGATGTTACAATCACTTGCACTTTTAATAGACGCACAACTACCTGAGCATTTCGTTTGAGCAGAGGTGGAGAACTGCCAAAGTTTACCTCAGTATAATAATAGAAGTATTACCTAACGTCTAAATTTGAAAATGCTATAAATAAATCCATACTTTTGTCAACTAGAGTCAAGAAAATACACTTTTCTTTAAAGTTGTACTACACATATAGCAGTTAAAGGGCAAATGATTAGTACAAATTGTAAAATGTTCATTATCCTTAAAAGTAACTTGATTTTTTTGTAAATTTTGTGAATTAGGCCTAGAACAATTCTCGATACAGTAGTACTTAAATATGAACTTTCCACCTCTGCATACTTCTAGTTGTGTTGTCCGCTCTTAAAACAGGTTAAACAAAACAAGCACTTCGATTTTGTGACAACTGCCAAATTTTTCAAACCTTGAAATTTCTTTGCTATAATGAGTTTTACGTGGCAATATCGCTGCTAAAATTCTAAAATATTTGGGGTCGCTTAGGCTCTGTGTAAAAATATAGTGTGCTTCAAGTGCCATGCAGGTTTTTGCCAGACTGGATCTTTCTGTAGTGATAGTCCAAAGTGAATTTTCAACCAAACATTTCGCCTTTTTCGCGTGTATAAAATGCTCACATCTGATTTCAAATCTGATCTTTTTTACAATCAGCCGCAAGTACGGAGTATGTCAAAAAAAAAAATCTATCAAAAATATAACTGTAAATAGCGATTTTTGTGTCTATTTCAGCTAATGTATGGTTAATTTATGATTTTTACATAACAGCATTGTAAACAACCTTTTCAACGACAAAAGGAAACTGGAGTCCAAATCTGTAGATCTCATTTAATTTAAGGAGCCAGAAAATCCTACCCGCATCTGAAATATTTATTTGTACAAAAAGAAAATCAGTATTTTTGAGAACTTAGTGCCAATATAAAGTACAGAAGTAGATTTTTACATTGTTAAAATCCTCAAAATCAGTCGTTTGATTTCAAAATTTTGGAAAATGCAGAAATATGAAGTTATAAAATGTCTCATGTTACACTCATAATCCAAAGTGCCTAGTCTGTCACAATCTCGTAATTTTAATTTCCAATCAACAAACGTTAAATCTACGTATTTATTCCATTTCCTTTGAAGAATAAGTAGATAAGTATTACCGTGGTGTGTTTCGGTTTCAATTTTTTGTCATTATGAGTTGCAATATGCTATTTCTACAACCCAAACTACAAAAAAGCTGAAATGTAAATAAATGTATACGTTTCGTGGGAATAAAAGCACATTCTCAGTTGGAACAAGTTAGACAATAATGTTTTATAGCAAATCAAATAAAGCTATCATTGCAGTAAGAATGTAAGATGTGAAAAATATACATTAAAAATAAAATATAAATATACATTAAAAATAAAAAGCTAAAAATGGTGATGGGCAGTAAATGTTATGCTACAAAACAAAGTGTAATGTTATTAACTTGTAACTTAGACATCTTAGAAGAATGAATGTATTCAAATCAGTGGAGAAGAAACAGTTATGAGCTTTTCAAACCGTCAAATTGTACTTTTATTCACATTTGAACCACGTTTTGTGTTTGGGTTGTTCATCGGCAGTGCGGTATCTACATTATTGTTGCATAGAGTTGATCGATAGTTGATTTTGACCAGTGCAGTTTAAGTGACAAACATTAAGGCTCCAAAAGAAGTGGACACAAAGAGCTTTAATGTTTCAGCTTTTGACAATCGCAAAGTGTTCATTTGACCTTTTTTTTTATGTCTGTGTTCTTTATCTGTGAAGCTGAAGGGGCAGGTACAGACACTACAAGTCAAATGGTAGATTTGGTAAACTAATATTCACTGTTTTTTATTTTTAGGTTTCGTCAGTTAGAGTAGAATTTGCTTTTTAATTCTTCTTATTGTGCATTTGTTACTTAGCTGTGAGTTGGCCAGGACTCAGAGAACATGCCTATTGCAGTATGAAATTACTAATTAGTACTTTGAGTATTTTTCATGTGTACTTTTTACTCAAGGCGCTGTATTTGTACTTGATTGAGTACAATATTAGCCATGTAACTGTACTTTTACTTAGAAATACATTTTAACAAAACAAAACTGATTTTTTTTCTCCATTACACATTTAATTTTTCAGTTTTTCATGCTAGACTTTTTATTTTGGCAGATAGTAGTATTATGGTAACGTACATTTTGGTGCTTGCAAGTATACAGGTTAGTTATAAACTTTTTGCCTGTAGTGTCTGGCCCTAACCACGACTAATAAGTGAGCAAAAGTCTTACAAACTTTTGCACTGACGATGGTTAATCCAAGAATGTAGTGTTTATTTTCTGCAAAACTCGTGAAGTGACTCGATGTACATATCTTTTAATGTTAATCTTAATATTTATATGACTGATATGTGAATTCATTGCATCAATACATTCTGTTAAAGTGCCATACATCTATATTGCCATAAGCCCTATAGTCTTATTGCCGATTTTTAAGTGTTCAAAGTTGCCAAAAAGGTAATGATATTTACAGTATTGTGCAAGAGTTACATTCATATTTTTCGCTTTGTTAGTTTCAGATATGGTCAGTAATGGGCCAGAATTAAACCTATTTTGCACTTAACTGTTAATGAATCTACTTGGCTTATTTGGACCAAAAAAAAAAGAGACAGGAGCGGGTATAAAAGGCATTTTCATTCACTGAGAAATGATAAAAACACAAGTTTGTATGCTAAGCTAAAGCTACTGCTGCTGCTTTTGTGCTACTATCACCAGCCGTGACTCTGAGCTTAAGGGCTCAGTGAGAAACGACCATGTCTCAAAGCTGTTATTGTCTGAAAGAAAGGGAAATCCTACGAACGTGTCTGTGCTGTATATTTACGACCACCACAGGGCAGTGTTGCAACAACTCTGTGGCACTGGTGGAAAGGGAGAGGGGAGAACATGCAGGATTTTCAAGCATTTTGGCATTTGAAGTCATTTATACAGTATTATAAGGGTGTTTTTGTTTATTTTGTAAATAAAATGCAATGACTCTGAAAAAAGGCAAAAGGAGAAATTCAATTTGTCAACTGGACAAAAAACTATCACACCTATTTGTTTACAGAGAAAACTGGTTTGCTTGGAGAGTTAACGAGGCTATTTTTGTCAAGAAAAAGAATCCTTCCTTGAACAGAAATGGAGGTCTCAGATATCATCTGTCTCCCATCTATAACTCTATCCTCAAACCTAAATCAAAACAAACAAAACAATAGGGCAGCAGGTCAGGTCCAAAGGTGTGAATGGCCCTGAATGGCTCTGCTAACAAGACCCACACTCCATACCCACTGCATATTTAATAGGCCCACCTAACTAACAGAAACTGAAAACAAATAGGTGTGATAGTTTAATAGTAATTTCATTGTAGTTAACTCCTCCTTGCAGGCAGATATAAGCAGTGTCCACCAGCACTCTAGCCAGAACTGAAGAAGAAGCTGCAAAACGTATTTGACCAAATAAACTTTTGTCCAGTTGACAAATTGAATTTCGCCTTTTGCCATGGATTCTGCTTGGACGACTGAGGGATTCTACACACGACTCTGAAAAAAAAAAAAAAAAAAAAACTTACAATACTAACATGATTACAAATCAAAATTCAAATCAAATGAAATCAAACCTTCACAACTGCAAAATTTGTGTATCACTATGTAACTTTTCTGGTGGTCTCGATGTTTGTGGACAATATGTTCTACAGTAAGGCATTACATCTATCTATTTGAATATATATTTTTGAAAAACATTTTTACTGTGTGTGGGCATGCCTCTGCACAGATCTAACATGTAACTGGATCTGGTGCCATCACCAGTTTACGCCCATGGAGATAGATAGGTTTAATGCCATACTGTGGAAAATTCAAATATCACTCAATTTTTACTTACACTTCATTCAAGGTCAAATTTGTTTTGGAATTTTCAGATTAATCTTTGGGAGTTTTGCTTATAGTTGGAAGTAAGAGTCTGATATGGAAAGGTGTGTGTTTGTTGAAAAATCCTGCATATTGTCCATTCACATTTTCTGTAATACATATTGATTAATTTATGTGTATTGTTAAATAGTGTAAAAAAGGGAATAGAGACACTTGCCGTAAAGGCCACACTGCTGACATGCTTTATCATTTACTTTTTACCACACAACTGAATCCTACCATGCTGTGCAATATTCAAAGCTACTTACACGGATGAGCCATAACATTATAACCACTGATAAATGAGGAAACATTTATTTATCCATAATGATTTTTTTTTTTTCTGAAAGTGTATGGTTGAAATGTTCCAAAACCTATATATTTACATTATACTTTTAATCAGTTACAGATGTTTATATTGCTCAAAAATACCTTAAATAACATGGATTGGAGCGGATATGAGCCACAGATATGGCTTGCCTCCTAAGAGATAGATACGTTGAATGCCATAATGTGGAACATTACGGGCAAAGCAATGGGAGTCCAGAAAAATTTAATTGTGCCATTATAATATAGTGTTAAAAGTGGCGTTGTCAGAAGTATCAAAAGTGAGATACTTACAGATTAGGAACTAATCTGAATCAGTATCAACACTTGAAAAAGTCACATTTACAGGACGGTAATGAACCTTTCCTGAATATAAAAAGTATTAGAGCACATGGACCGCTATGGAACCTACCTGGACGACTGGGGGATTAACCAGATATAAGGCCACATGGTAATAAAAAAAGAAAACACGATTATTTAATGTTAAAAATCACATTCCATTGTATAAAAATAAAGAAGTTTTTTTTTAAATATAATCATTGCGGTATCTATATCAAGTATCAAGTCTGCTCCTTTGTATCGAAATCAAGTTGTACCGTGGCAACACTAACATTAAAACAAGCTGAGAAGAACTGCATTGAAAAAGTGGTGGTCATAATGTTATGGTTGATCTTTGTATGTTGAACTGTGAGCTGAATTAAGGCATTTACAAAAACAACCACTGCTAAGATCTTGTACTACAATATTTCATTAACTTATCTGACATTATTTGACGGGTGTGTGTGCAACTTCTACTGGATCGCCCATATGAATTTTTGAATGTCTACTGTTGTTGCTCAGCTTCTTAAATGTTGCCTGCTAAAATATGAATAATAATTGCCATGGTGTACAAATGATGTCTTTATGAGCATACAGTATATTCAATAAAGTGTACTATGTATATTGGGGCACACATGGACCTCTCGGAAATTACCGTAATGTTTGTGATAGTGTTTTGTACATTCATTGCTTTGGGGGTCTCGATTAAGGGGAGACATACGCCAATAGTGAGTGTGAGTGAGAGCGGGTGAATGTAATATTAAGTATGCATGTGTATATGTAAAAAAGCATTGAAAAGCAGGAAATAATGTGATATAAAAGTTGTCATTGACTTTCTGTTTGATCTGTGACCTGTCATGTGTAAAATGCATTGTTGTGTCTACTTCATGTCCAGGTTGTGTATTATTGACTGCAAAAATAAAGCTATCTGTGGTTTAAAAAAAACTGTGCTTATTCTTTATTATGAATATTATTCTGAAAATATTACTAATTGTTCTTAAATATATGCTAATTTTGAATATGTTTACAAAAGGTGCACTATTTAACTATACTACTATAGGCTATTTTTCTATACTTGAGTTATGTTTTTATTAAAATAACAGTACTCTAACTTGAGTAAGATTTGCTTCCTCTTCCTACTGTAACAAATGTTGAAAATATTAAACTTGTGTTTCTTGCACCCCTCCTTCACATATGAATTATTTTGTTAAATTTTTGTGTATATCCTATCAAATTTTGTGTATTATTTTACGTTTATCTTTCAAATTATTTAACTTGAAATTACATGTCAGATGTTATGTCCCAACAGTTTTCCCAAATACTTTACACTTCCATGAGTAGTTTCTTAGACCAATATTAAAATTGCTTCGGCATGAGTAATATTAAAGTTACTCTTACTTAAGTACAATTTTAGTTTAAAAAGACTGTACTTATTTTTTTTGTGAATATTATTCTGAAAATATTACAAATTGTTTTTAAATATATATAATTTTGATTATGCTTACGAAAGGTGCACTATTTAACTACAGTGGTACCTCACCTTACGAATGACCCAACAAACGAAAATTTCAAGTTACGAAACGCCTTCACGATAATTTTTTGTCTCTAGATACGAACCAGGTCTGGACCTGGTTTGGACCTGGTTTGGACCTTGGTCTGGACCTGCTGTCGGCTCCGCGCCGGAGCCAGGGAATGGACCCACGCGCGGCGCTTTGGTCCACCTGGGCTGGTCCTGGTTTGGTCCTGGTTTGGACCTTGGTCTGGACCTGCTCCTCCTTCCCCCCACACGCGTCACTATTGATAGTTTTGTTGAAAATCTATGAAAATTTGAGTGTTTAAACGAGAAACAAATGTGAGAAAAGGACGCAGGACGCAGAACACAATGTTACACTATAAAAAAAGTTACACTATAAAAAAAAAAAAAAAAAACTTGGATCGGGGCCTTGGAACCAATCAGGCTTTTTCCATTGAAATAGCTACTCAACTTACGAATTTTTCACGTTACGAAACCACTTCTGGAACGAATTAATTTCGTAAGGTGAGGTACCACTGTATATACTACTATAGACTTTCTATACTTTTACTTGAGTTATGTTTTTATTAAACAGTACTCTAACTTTAGTAAGATTCCTCTTCCTACTGTAACAAATGCTGAAAATATTAAACATGTCAGATGTTACGTCCCAACAGTTTTCCCAAATACTTTACACTTACTTGAGTAATTTCTTGGACCAATATTAATATTACTTCTGCATGAGTAATATTAGTAACCTAGATTCAGAATCAAGGTTATGGAGCAAACGAGTTCATTTATGGAATAGTCTTGAAAAAGAAATAATCAATTACAATAATGGCATTAAAAAAAACAAAAAAAAAACCCATAAAATCCAGTGTAATGTGTAGGTATGAAAAAGAAAACTAAGTTGCTGCACATAAAAATGAAGCTTCCTGTTTACAATTGATTAATAATTGTGATTGAAATGGAATGTATTGACTGCCAGAAGTTGTGGTGTATCTTTTTAGACCCCTGTAGATCTTGGCCACTGTTACTAAGAATCAAATAATTTTGTACCTAAATGGCTATTCAAAAGGCAGAAGATTATAAAAAGCAAAGTTAAGTTATTTTAAACACACCTTCAAGAGAAATTCCAACATCACTGCTCCAAGTATTACACCAATGATACTAAATAATCTACTGAACAATCACCATTTTTGTTTTCAAGTCGTTCTTTGCAGTTAGGGGGCGCTGTTCTTCCATGAAAAGCGCTGTTCCTTTTTCACCACCTGTCTATAGGATCCTTTCAAAATAAAACACAACTAGAAACAAGAAAGAAAAAAAATCACACGAGTTTTAATTTACAGTAAAAGGACAACGTTTGTGTTCTGTAAAACATTTACACATAAATAATCTTTTGCTCTTCCTATTTAATAACAAACTTTTGTTTATAATTCATACATTCAGTTTTGTAGTGAGTGACAAAGCAGAACATATTTACAATGCTTTTTGCTGTACCTTTAAATTTGCACATGTTTTGAAGGTATTAAATCCAAGGGGCAAATATAATGCTTAAAGCTTCAATAGGCTAAATTAAATTGAAATTGCACATACTCCTTAAAACAGAGGTCTTCAACAGGGGGGGTCGCGAAATATTTTGATTCCACTTTAAAATAATATAATTTTATATTTTATAGTGCAAAATACAGTATTAACCTGTGTATTATTTCCTTGTATTGGATGTACCATAACAGAGTAGCAATGTTTATACATGACACTAAGCTCAATTTAATATAAAACACAATTCTATGCCGTATATATAGTAGGGGGTCCCTGGTAGCCTGGGAATTCCCAGGCCGCTTCCGTTCGTTTCGAACTGGAAGGCGGCCTGGAAACTCGTCCAAGCGAGAGTCCCAGATTTAGGGCCCCAATCAGAGAGTGGGGGAGGTGTGGCAAGACGGTGACGCGTACCACATGACAAACGGAAGCTTGTAGTTTGAACTGACAACTGACATGATTGGCTATGGACTTACGTATACGCTCAATGATAGACATTCATAACGCCCAATAAACGGCCGTTGGCAATCGCTAACCACACCTCCGCTGCGGGATTTTTCGAAGCGAGTTTCCAGACCCATATCTCACTTGTGATATGGTCAGGTGTTAACCAGACTAGGTCCCTGGCCCAGTTCGCCATCTGTTTGGGGGTCCCTGGCCTGAAAAACGTTGAAGACCCCTGCCTTAAAACATTACAGTTATTTACATAGGCTGCCAACTAGCTTAAATTATTAGTTATTGGCTTTGCTTTAGAAATACATGTAGCTGTTACAAAGCTTACAATGTTTAAAGATCCCATATTATGCTTTTTCTGATCTATGCTATAATGTTGTTTGCTCATCACAAACATACCTGTTTTGCTGAGTTTTTCTCTCAAACAGAAAACGCATTGTGATGTCATGTGGTAATACAGGAAGTGTTCCACTATGTTTTTAAACTCTACACTTTCACTAGAATCATGTCGATGATTTCAGGCTTGGAAGTGCCAATCTATAGTCAACTAACAGTAAAAGGAGTTGTTAACTTGAAATGCAGGACTACATTCATACCATACTCCATAAAACGGTACAACAACTCACCCTTGTGTAACAGATAATACTCCCTACAACTGATTTGTACATATATACTTATTATCATTATTTTTATTTTTATAATTATGTCTCATCTGACACTGGTTTATTGCTTTTTGGTTGCTATTACATCTATTTTTTTTTCTTTTTACCCTCTGTTATATATTATATTTGATGAGTGAGCTACTGTACCCAAAACTATTTCTCTTGTGGATCAATAAAGTTTGTCCAAGTCTAAGAAAACTACAGCTTCATGACATCACAAGGTGGAACAGAGCATTTTAAGTTTGGGGATGTAGACAGACTAATAATGCAGGATTACCCAAATGTGTGCGAATGAAACAAAACACAATTCTTGGTCTGTATTTGAGCATTATAAAGCTCACAAGAATTAGTTTTGCCTAATATGGGATCTTTAAAAAGGCTGCAACAACACAGTGTAATCTCATTTTTTAGACAGGAGTGTAAACTAATATGGTAAATTTTACAGTTTTGTGCAATATTACTTATAACATATTTCTGTTTACCATGTTATCGAAATATCATCAACCGGATAATCACTAAAATACATATCTTACTCTTCTTGTTCTCGTGCAAATTCTAAACTCATTTCAATCTGATTAAAAATAGAGCTGCAGAATAGTAGTACCATCGTTGTGTAAACAGCTAGCATAGTATTCTATAGACTTTATTTCTTAATAGCAGCAACAACAGAGAAAAAAAAACTTGTCTTATTTCACTACTACTAGTTTGTTCATATGTAATGGCAAATTGTGCACAGTGTGAGTAGGTCAGCAGCAGTTGGAGTATTGGCAAAAACACAAAGTACATTCATCATTTGTCTTCTCTGTTATTTTGATGAACACAACCAGCGTTAGAGGAATAACTTTTACTTTACATTACAGATGGAAATACCACAGTAACTTGAATAGTATGTGTAAAGGTGCACTATGTAGCATTACTGGTGTCAAAATAGAAGTGGTCTTGCTTTGCCTGAAATGTTCCACAATATGGCGTTAGGTCAGGTCAGCTCTGTGCTCACTGTAACAACGCATGTTTTTAAAGGCATTTTTTGATTAGTTAAAACATGTAAATTAATACATGCAAAATAAATACAGCTCTGGAAAAAGATAAGAGACCAATGCATTTTTTTCTGAACTCAGTATTGTTTCTGGTATAGGTTTTATTCATAGGTTCCGATGCTGCACTATATCCACTCGGTTACATCATATATGGAGCACAGGCCACTCCCACTTCAGAGGGCCTAAAGCGTACAAAAGCAAACCACATCGGTTAAGGCTAATTATAAGGGGGACAGGGGCAGAGGAAACCCATCACAGGAACCTGTAATCTACCCACAACACAGCCAACGAGAGGGGGCAGGAAGTGACATCACAGTGTGTAGATGAAGCGTATAAGGGGGGGAGGTGGGGTTGCAAAAGGTTATACAGCTCTGGAAAAAAATATATATATAACACTGCATTTTTTTTCTGAAATCAGCATCTCTACATGTATTACAGCCATTCCATTCCAGTGTATGTTGAATTCCAACACAAACACAAAGCTGAGCTACTTCAGTTCTTGCACCAGGAGTGGAATAAAGTCACCCAAGAACAATGTGAAAGACTTGTGGAGAGCATGCCAAGACGCATGAAAGCTGTGATTAAAAATAAGGGTTATTGCACCAAATATTGATTTCTGAACTCTTCTTAAGTGTAAACATTAGTATTATGTTGTTTTAAAATGAATTTGATCTTGTTTCTTTGCATTGTTTGAGGTCTGAAAACATGTATCTTTTTTGTTATTTTGACCATTTGTCATTTTCTGCAAATAAATGCTCTAAACCAGGGGTCTTCAATGTTTTTCAAGCCAGGGACCCCCAAACAGATGGGGAACTGTGCCAGGGACCCCCTACTATATATACGGCATAGAATTGTGTTTTATATTAAATTGAGCTTAGTGTCATGTATAAACATTGTTACTCTGTTATGGTACATCCAATACAAGGAAATAATACACAGGTTAATACTGTATTTTACACTATAAAATATAAAATTATATTATTTTAAAGTGAAATCAAAAGATTTTGCGACCAACCTGCAGTACCTCCGCGACCCCCCTAGGGGTCGCGACCCCCCTGTTGAAGACCTCTGCTCTAAACAATATTTTTATTTGGAATTTGGGGGAAATGTTGTCAGTAGTTTATAGACTCAAACAAAAATGTTCCTTTTGCCTAAACACATACTTTTAAGTAGTAAAATCAGAAAAACTGATCATTTTACAGTGGTCTCTTATTTTTTTCCAGAGCTGTATGTTTAATTCCTTGTTGTGGAAAATTTCAGGCAAATTGAAAACATCTCCATCGAGACTATAAAAGTTACACAGTGCACTTTAAAAAAATTTAGAGCCCATTTACAAATAATTATCAAGGAAATACAAATCTTGTTTCTGGTTATTTACATTGCTCAGGTTTAGATTGGGTTGAAATCAGTCAATAGTATTTCCATAACATGTGTCCTGTGCCGTTTACATTAATTAGTACATTACATTACATTAATTATGCATGTTAAGGTTTGATGATTTAAATTCTATACCCACGCTACATGCAGTAAAGTGCTACCCAGATTTTCTTAAGTTTGTCCATTTGTGGTGTAGAGTCAGGCATTTTCAGTCTCCTCTGGGAAATACCACGCCTAAAGAAATGTAATTAAGTTCCTAGAGTACACACTACATGGAAACAGGCCGCTTCAGTGTCACAGTCGAGCTCAGTGGGCAGCCTTATAGTCAGTTATTCAGTTCACATTATGACGTTTGCGTGATGCTGTTGAAGGCAGCCCTAATTGGAACGGAAACTCCACCAGCACAGTAATCAGGAATCTCAAATAGCATTGCCTGTTTGCGACTGTATACAGTTGAGACATTTCTTTAGAAGTCAGTACATTTCTGTGACTTACTTTGGCTTACTTACATGCAGGTTTTTTGACTATGGCAGGTGAAAAAAACTTGAAACACAAAGAGGACATGACATGAGGACAGAATTTAACCCACAACGTCTTAGCGTGAAGGCTGAAAATAATACATTAAATTAATTTTAGGGTGTGTACACGGAACATTAAAGCCGTTAAAGTCGAATGTGTGGCTTTTTCAGTTTGAATTCTGTTTTACTGCAATGAAACTAACACACCTCAGTTGTTTCATGTTTATAGTAAGTAGTATATCTTATTAGTTAAGTCATACCCTAAGGTGTGAACTGTCATCTGAGTCTATAAAACAGTGATGTACAGCAGAACCCTGTCAGAACTGAAGAAGCTACTTGGGTGAGTGGAAAAATGTATTCATTCTTAGACTACGTTCAGACTGCAGGGCTTAAAGCTCAATTCGGATTTTTGCAAGGTCGTTCACATTTCCAATTAAATGTGACTTGTATGTGATCTCCAGTGTGAACTTTAAACGCCCCAAAAGTGTCCCGCATGCGCCTTGAAGGATATGAGGTCACATGCAGCGAGCGTGCTCAGTGTTTAGCATTATTAGCATTATTAGCAGCATTATTTTAACGTAAATTAACGTTTTTTTACAATCTGAGCCTTCTTTCGGCAATAAAACAAGTAGTTTTACTCACCCATAGCATTTTTCTGTCAATTGGAGCAGTATCGCAGAACTTATGTTGAGCCGTTCTGTTCTAGTAATGATCCCGTATCCGTTAACATGGTGCTGTATCATATGCTCGGGGCATTACTTTGCGGTGTCCAAATAACACAAACTTTAGCACTTTTCAAATCATAGAAGCCCGATGTCGTAATGTAAGATTTCGTTTGAAGCAAAAGTGGCCTGTAATCCGAGATTTAGCCATAGTTTCGAGTAGATGAGGACGCCAGTGCGCATGCGCGGACTGCTCCCGGGACCCAAACATGAAACGCAAAGCTGAAAACTATGGATAAATCTCGGATTACAGGCCACTTTTGCTTCAAACGAAATCTTACATTACGACATCGGGCTTCTATGATTTGAAAAGTGCTAAAGTTTGTGTTATTTGGAGACCGCAAAGTAATGCCCCGAATACCATGCTAACGGATACGCTACAACATAACTTTCACCAAACAGCTCCAAATGACACGAACGTGATATGGGTGAGTCAAACGACTTGTTTTATTACCGAAAGAAGGCTCAGATTGTAAAATAACGTTACTTTTCCTTTAAAGTTGCTGTTGTACCAGAGTCAGAACATAAAGGAGGAGATTGAGAAGGAGAAGGAGAAAGTTTTTGGTCATTGCGTTTTTTGGGGCAGTGGCAGTAACGTTTGTAGAAAGGAACGTGTGGGTGCTGAGAGTGGTGGGATTGCTATGTGCTTTGCTGCTTCACTGACACGGAGTTCATATACAATTTTTGTAAGACGAGAAGAACGTTTGTGTACGTTTGTGAGCGCCTACTTGTACCACTCTCGCTTGTTGATGGTCAGATGAACGCGACCTGGCCATTCAGACTGAAGTCGCATGTCCAAAGATCGGATAAGTATCGGTTTTAGGACCACATATCCAAGCGGCCTGGGTCGCATTTGAAAAAAATCAAATCTGTGTCATTTAGACTGTCATTAAAAGATCAGATACAGGTCGCGTAGAGGCGAAAAAATCGGATTTGGGTCACTTCAGGCTGCAGTGTGAAAGCAGTCTTGGAGAACATTTGTCAAGTTGTCAGAATTACACTTTCTTTTGCAATGGAACCTACTGTATACTGGGATGACTGAGGGGTTAAATAGACATTAACGACATTGTACCGGATGTTTTTCTGTCTTAAAAACGTAATAAATCGAACGAGCTCATTTTACAACCACATCAAAATTACAGCTACACACCAAAAAGAAGTTAAAGTTTTAAAGTCAATGCGAAAAATGAATGAGCATTAGTTTGGGGAAACGCAAATGTGGCTCAATCACTCACACACCACTTTCACACAAGCAAAAAGCAAGGCAGGTGAAGTGTCTTGCTCAAAAACACAACAGTAGAATAAACTGGTTGAACTGCCAACCCTTTCAAAATAATGTAACGGAGATGCGAGATTTTAAAATAAAAAAAATTCCACTTGCCAGAAAGTTAGTTTGCTTTTTGAACAGAAATGCATTCAAAAGATAAAAAATCAAGGGAGGAAAGTAGAAAGAAAAGTAAGTAGTAGGGCAAAAAATGATTAAATAAAAAAGATTTCACGGGAGAATATTTTCAATTCTTCTGTCTATTCCAAAAGGCTCCACACTGTACTGTACAACTTTTGCTGATGGTAGAAGCGTTTTTCCATTAGTTGCAATTACAAGCTATGATGCTAGTCGGATAACTTAAAACACATCCGATCACTTTATGGGCCCTGTGCTCCTTTTGCTTTTTGCCAGTTTACCATCTCCACTCTTCGTTCTTCTTTTGCTGATTTTGGAAACTAATTCCATCTTCTTCCGTCTTCTAAAAAAGTTAGTGGAAGATTAGATGGAAGCTTGTTTATGAGTTCAGCCCCAGTTCTTGTCTCTGATCACACAGAGGAGACGTTGCCTGTAGAAGGAGGCCCGACCAGCTCCCCTCTGGTCCGTATCGTGATTTGGGTGATGCTGCGTTTAGCCGGGGTCAGCTGGTTCTGATTCTGACACTTCCATAACCACCGCCGCAGCTCTGCTTGGACCTGTAGACAAAAATAAACATGAAATATTATTGAATAAGAATTATTGAATAGAAAATAAGGTAGCATTTTTGGATACCTATGGTTTTAAAGGAAAAGTAACGTTATTTTACAATCTGAGCCTTCTTTCGGTAATAAAACAAGTCGTTTGACTCACCCATATCACGTTCGTGTCATTTGGAGCTGTTTGAAGAAAGTTATGTTGTAGCGTATCCGTTAGCATTTGTATTCGGGGCATTACTTTGCGGTCTCCAAATAACACAAACTTTAGCACTTTTCAAATCATAGAAGCCCGATGTCTTAATGTAAGAATTTGTTTGAAGCAAAAGTGGCCTGTAATCCGAGAGTTATCCATAGTTTTCAGATTTGCGTTTCCTGTTTGGGTCCCGGGAGCTGAGAGCACAGTCCGCGCATGCGCACTGGCGTCCTCATCTACTCTAAACTATGGCTAAATCTCGGATTACAGGCCACTTTTGCTTCAAACGAAATCCTAGATTAAGACATCGGGCTTCTATGATTTGAAAAGTGCTAAAGTTTGTGTTATTTGGACACCGCAAAGTAATGCCCCGAGCATATGATACAGCACCATGTTAACGGATACGGGATCATTAGTAGAACAGAACGGCTCAACATAAGTTCTGCAATACTGCTCCAATTGACAGAAAAATGCTATGGGTGAGTAAAACTACTTGTTTTATTGCCGAAAGAAGGCTCAGATTGTAAAAAAAAACGTTAATTTGCCTTTAATAACAAAGTCTTAACAAACATGAGGAATTTGTTTGTTCAACTTGATTGTACTAGATTTTTTTTCTGTCTTCAAAATACAGAAAAAACAGAAATAGTTCATTTTAAACAGTGGGCCAAAGTTGTTCCATACTTACCTCATGCATTCCGACCATTATTAACCATGCGAATTTATGAGCACTTTTCACAACTTTCAGATTTAAGGACGGCAAAAAAAGACAAAAAACTGACAATAACTAGCATGCTGACAGTGCACTTCCTGAATCTCAGACAACTAAAAGCTTTACAATGAGATGCAGACAGTCAAGAGCAGAGTTATTTGGACATCAAGAGCTGCTTATACAAGATATCTGTACAGAGCAAGGCGAATTTTGCTCAAATAAATGGGAAAAAAATCTGATTCTAGGGCCTTTAAGTCAAATGATAATGCTCCCAATTTACAAACCACAAATCAAATTGAAATGTTTGTCAGAAGAAAAAAAAAATCCACTCCTACAAAGTTTGAAAATGGGATAACTGGTGAAACAATGTGTCAAGAAATACAGCTAAGGAAAAAAAAATAAAAGAGACCACTGCATTTTTTTCTGAAATCAGCATCTCTACATGTATTACAGCCATTCCATTCCAGCGTCTGTTGAATTCCAACACAAACACAAAGCTGAGCTACTTCAATTCTTGCACCAGGAGTGGAATAAAGTCACCCAAGAACAATGTGAAAGACTTGTGGAGAGCATGCCAAGACGCATGAAAGCTGTGATTAAAAATAAAGTTTACTGCAACAAATATTGATTTCTGAACTCTTCTTAAGTGTAAACATTAGTATTATGTTGTTTTAAAATGAATTTGATCTAGTTTCTTCTTGTCTGAAAACATGTATCTTTTTTGTTATTTTGACCATTTGTCATTTTCTGCAAATAAATGCTCGATAATAAACAATAATATTTTTATTTGGAATTTGGGGGAAATGTTGTCAGTAGTTTATAGACTCAAAAAAAATGTTTCTTTTGCCCAAACACATACCTATAAGAGGTAAAATTTGAAAAACTGATTTTACAGTGGTCTCTTATTTTTTTCCAGAGCTGTAGATTATTTGAGTGTTTCACCTCACATTACCTACACAGTCTGAGCAAAAGAAGAAGCACATGATTTTTGTCTGAAAATGAAATATTTATAACAGCTGTAATATCAAAGGAAAACACAGGCTCAAATCTTTTTCAAGACATAGTGGACTCTATGCTGCTCCCTTGACACAAATTTCAGTGAAAAATCCAACATGCCATTTGGGAAATTCTTATTCACATCCATCTAACAAATAGCAGTTGAAACAAGCTGACCACCATAGGAGAGGGCAAATAATTGTAGCTTTGAGAAAAATTGTAATGTAATGGTAAGACATGGATGGAATTGGCAGAACGGTTGCAGAGATGTCAATTACCTCTCCATTCATGAAGCAGTAGAGGAGTGCCACTACAAAGCCCTGCAAGACAGAATGAGGACATAAAAACATATAGAGTGCCATTACAGTAATGCAGTTTTCAGCTGCTGTGGGCTATGGGTTTGGTACATCTGGATCATGTATAGTGCATTATAGTGCGCCTGTCACTGTGTCACCTCATTTTTCATCATCTATTCTTTACAGTGGTATTCCCCTGGTTTAGATACAATTTTAAAGGTTTTAAAGTATATGACATCCACCACCTGCTTTGCTTTCCACTCTATTTCATTAAACTAATTTATCTTCATGGAGACAGACAAGTGTCACCTCATGTAACACCTGTAAGTGAATAAATTATGATAGATAAGTTAAATACCGTGCCATACTGTGGAACATTTTAGAGTTAGGTTTGGTTTAAATTTAGTCTCATATTTAAAAAAAAAAGAAAAAAAAAGCATCTCCATGGACACCATCAGTAGCAGATTCCCACCACTGCAAAAGTTACAAAATGCAAGTTGACATAGGATATATTTTCATAGGATATATTTTCATCATATCATGGAAAAAGTCTGACTATAAAAGGCATTTGTTACAGGACGAAATCCCTGACATACAAATTAAACATTGCATTCTATCATTGTATAAATTTGACAAAGGAAAGATAATAGCTGAAATAGCTGAAAGACTAACATTTACGAGTTCTCAGATAAAAGGGACAGCTGAATAAATATTGTAAGGGGCGAGTGTGTACCTGAAAGGACCCCAGGCCCAGTTCAATGTAGAGGCGCGCAGCCACCCCGGTGGTCTCTGGCAGGAACGCAAACACAGTGTAGTGCATCCCAAACAGAGGGATCAGGAACAGAGTGGACTTGGCCAGTCTCCTGCCGAAACAAGACGACAAAGGCATATAAGAGAAAACTATATGTATATTGATTAGGCACAATACTGTACTATGATAACTTACAACTAATTTTACTTCTGCTACTAATACTATTATTATAACTAATACTATCGCTACCACAACAGCCAGTCTCCCAAAGAAACAAGACAACGCAGGCATATGAGAGGAAACTATACATACACGGATCAGACACAACAAGCTACCACAAAAACTGCTACTACTTCTGCTATTGGTTGTACTAGGCAAAACTATAACAATAATCAATATACTTTAGCCAGTCTCCTGCAGGAATAAGTCAGCACAGGCATCTGAGAGGAAATTATATGTATACTGATCAGACACAAGTTACAACAAATTACTTCTGCTACTACTAATAATATCATTATAACTACTACTATCACTACTACCGCTACAGCCGGTCTCCTGAAAAAACAAGGAAACACAGGCATATGAGAGTAAACTTTATGTACACTGATCAGACATGACCAGCTTCTACAACTTCTACTGGTGCTACTACTAGCTACTTTTACAACTACTACTAGTACTATAGGCACCACAGAGGAAACTACATGTACACTGATAAGATAGAACATTATGTCCAGCTGTTACTACTGTTACTTCTACAACTACTTGTAGTATAGGCAACACAATAAACAATAAACAATAAACAAAAGTCTGTAACTGCGGCTGTCTGGCTGGTCATTTTGGTCTTAAAATGTTCATATTCATATTAACCCACTCTTCGTGATCCTGGTGTTTTTATTGCTATTGTCCGTAAATCAATTCCTCTTCCTAATAAGGAACTACAAATTCAGCCTATAACTGTGAACCTTGTTGAGTTTCATTTGACTGGAGTCGAACGCTGTGCGAGACGTCACACTCCCTCAGTGGGAGGTCATACAGGCTTGTCAAAGCCTGAGATCATCAGATCTCAGAAGCTCAGCAAGTACTACCCAGGCTGGGCCTGGTCAGTACTTGGATGGGAGACCGCGGGGAATTCCATGTGTCACAGGGGGGCACCAGTCATAAAAACTGTTGTTGTGTCCTTAGGCAAGACACTGGCTGATAGATTGGCAGCCTCCCTTCTGTCAGTCTTCTGACTACAGCAGTAGCTCACCACCACTGAGTGTGTAGAGAATGAACAATGAGCTGTAAAGAACTTTGGGTGTCTTAAAAGGCGCTATATAAATGCAATGATTAATTAATTAATGATTAATTAGTCCACTTCTGTATACAGTCTATGGCTACTACACATAGAGTACATGCTTCAACAAAAGCACATCACTGACAGATATTATGTACAGTGATCACTGACCACCAGGTACTATTATTAATATTTCTACTTGTATCTTGTATGTAATTGTCCATTTGTTGTTTGTCAGTGGTCATAATATTTGGCTGCACTAAACTAAACTAAACTAAGCTAAACTGTCAGTCATCACATTCTTAATTCTTTTTGACAATCTTCATGAGTACTGAAATATCACGAAGGTCAAACTTCTCTCTTCCATAACATGCAAAAAAGGAGCTGACATTTCAGACAGCGCCATCATCTTGTCAATCAGAAGAATTCATTTGGAAATGTCACAACAAAAACAGGTGGTGTGCAGTTGGGAGCAGGTTTATTCACATCACAAGAGCTCACATTTAAATGTCGACATTTAATTGTTCTGACCTCACCTATCATGTCACAAGGAAACCACCTCTGACCACAGTGGGATTGGAACGGTTCTTTTTCATATATTTATTCATTTTATTTTATTAATTATTCAGTCTAGGAGTACATTTCTTGCTGGTCATTCCCATTAATACCATTCATAAAACTGAGAATTTTAGAGAGAAACATAAAGGCGCATATAATTTTTCTGGTGGAGGCTCTTTCAGATGCTTTTCTCCATGGAAATGTTATTGCTTTGTCTGGAATGTTTCACAGTATGGTATTAAGAGATCAAACCCGTCCAAGTTACAGCTCTTATCTGTGGAGAGGCAACCCCGTTCCCAGTCAGAATGCATGTTTTCTCTGTATTTTTGAGCTATAAAGCCACTTGTAATTGAATAAATGTAAAGCAGAGTTGTTTGTCTTACTGTGGAACATTCCAGATAGAGCAATGACATATCCATTGAACAAGCAGGTGACAGACCCCAACCAAACAATGACATGGTGCACTTTGAATATACAACTTTTTCTGTTCCCTCAAATGTTGTGTTCATACATTTGTATCACCATTTTTTCCTTAATCAATCGACCTTTTCTTATAGCTTGTGTTAATTCTCAATAATTCCAGATATGCCTATAGTCACTGGGAATAAAGATTCAGGAGCTGTCAAGAGAAGTCTATTCACTGACTGTAGAATACAAAGTGAGCTCCAGTGTGGTGCAGCCAGGCAAGGTCACAGGTGTTATAAAAGCAAAATGTGTTATGCTGAGTAATCTAACATAGAACTGTATAACACTTGAATACAAAGATGAAAAAGAGAACCATAAAAAAGAAGCATCCAACACCTGAAATCTTTATTGACTATAACAACAGTTCTCATGCAAACATTTATCTTCTCTGGTTTCAGACACATATATAAGCCTGTTATAAGCCTGTTTGGGACTGTGAAGCCTGTAATAGGATTGAATTGGTCTGAAGTACATTTGAGTATCCAACTTAGACCGAAGCTTTGTGAAAACTGTCTGCAACAATCCTGTCACACTTCAGAAATTTCTCCACGTCTATTTAGAGAATCGAGTTTCTATTTTTGCTCTCTTCGAAATGAATTCATTTGAGCGAGACCCCGCGGCAACGCACAATCAAAGGGAACGGAGTTTGGTGACGAGAGATTTGAGATTCTCCCCGAAGCTAAAACTCAAACGACCCTAGACGGCACGTGTTGGAAATTGTTCATGGGATGCTCTGCCCCTCCCTCACTCCCACCACATTGCAGTAAATATTGCATAATGTCTAACCTGGCTCATCTAATTATGTGTATAATGCAGGTTTAATGATAGTGGACAAACATGGTATTATGATGACGCTAAGCCGAAGCATATTATACCTTGCCTGTGACTGTGTGTGTGAAAAATGCATGGATTCATATATAATATTTGCTACTCGTGTATCAGTAGATATTTCAAAACTACAGAAAATAGCATTGAGAGCTCATTATTTACAATGTAATATAGGCTGCGTCCCATTTCTTTGTCTTACCCCTTCGTCTTACCCCTACCTCTTGGTTTTGTGTGTTCATGTGAGGGCAAGGGGTGTCCCGATTCTAATTTTGATCAAGGGTCACGACCAAGGGCTACATACCCCTTGAAACGAAGGGATGGATGCAGCGTCACATCGACCAGCCAAGGAGTCTCATAAATGTATTTTCAGCAGTTGTAATTATCGATTAACAGTTTAGCAGGTTTACAATTATGACGCTTATGTTCTACGTTACTTTTAGTGAACTGTTGTTGCGGTTTTAATTGTAGTGATCTCTGTTTAGCCGACATTATCGTTTTCATCGAACTTTCGTGCATAAACAAGCTAGTTTTTTTGTCGAGCTGAGGTACCCGATAATCCTTGACATTTGTTTACGTTTGTTTGCGTCAGTTGTTGTCGCCTCTGTAGACGTAGCAGCCAGGTAGAGGCAAGGGATGATGACGCAAACGGTAATCGAGTGGTGTTCCATTTCTTATGGGAACAGTCGTACCCCGAGCCCTCTCAGCTCGTTATCGAGAGGCAAGACAAAGATGTAGATAAAGGGGTAGGGGAAGGGGTAAGACAGAGTAATGGGACGCACCCTTACTGTATTTGTGAATCAAAAATACTTTGGTTGGTAGACTGCCTCCAGGATACATGACAGATCTGTGGAGATTGGAGCATGCACATTTTTCAAGGGATTTTTTGAGTACAGGGGGTCCTCGGGTTACGACGCTGATCCGTTCTTAAGACGCGTCGTAACCCGAATTTCGTCGTAAGTCGGATTTTGACTTTGATCTTCCAATCAAAGCACCAATAACCTTTCCATCTCAATAATTAGACCACTACGCTGCTTGGTTTTCACTGCCGCTTTCATAGGAGCAGATCAGAGCCCACATCAGGTACTTCCGCCCACATTGGGCACGCACACGAGGCCGTCTTCTTCTCCCTACAACCACAACAGAGCGTATTCTTCCGCCGTGCGCCGCGCCGTTCGCGTTTGTTTACGTCGCTTACCACGCTAAACCGCGTAAGACGGAATGACACGTAATTTTTTTTTTAAATTTTTTTTAATGGGGGCGCGTTCGTAACCACGAAACATCGTAAGTCGAGACCGTCGTAACCCGAGGACCCCCTGTAGTAAAAACAGCCATAATTTAATGCATGATAGATGTTCAATGCCATAATGTGGAACATTCCAGCCAAAACAATGACCTCTCTCTGATCTCGGGTGACAGACCACCCACAAGAAAAATTATCTGTTTAATCTGTTTATTTTGTTTGCATGCATATAAATAAATAATATATACTTCTCTTTATCTTATTTATCTATTTTTTTTTTTTTTGCATGCTCTTGGCATCCAGTGTGGGCAGCAAAGTAAGAATTTCATTGTACAGGGAAACGTTTCTTTACTGTGCATATGACAATAAAAGCTTTGAGTCTTGAATCTTGAATAAGTTGCAACATAAATATTGCGACAAAATAATGGTACTTAAATTTCAGTAAGAGGGACTCATACCTCAGCCTATTTTGTTTTGCTTTCATTCCAGCTGTACTGACATATTGCTAGAAATCACACCTCACATCACAGAGTTGTTTATGAATTTATTTTCTCTTTTTTCCTCCATTTTAGATAAAACCAAAGCTGACGAAACGCCCACAAAGCTCCGAATGCAGCGCTGAGCCACACATCAAAGCAAAAAACAACACAGCATGCCCTTGTACGTATGTATGTACTTATTTATTTATTTTGTATGTTTTATTTTTGTTTCTAGTGCATATTCAAACCGCAACATGTAGAGATTGCAATCCGGTTACAGCTCAGAAGGTCAGTCTTTATATTTTGGTCGCAGAATAAAGTTTTGAGTTGCTGGTGAAAATATTATTCGACATATTTAAAATTCAAGACCAGAAAAAAAAAATTCAAGACCATATTGGGGAGTGTGGAGTAGGGATCTTAAACAGCACAGAGGATTGCTGTGAGCCCAGTGTAGATTGGCGTTGCATTAGCCGATTGATTTGTCATCAGTCACAATCAGAGCCATTCCATCAGAGGCCAGGAGCACAGCAGAGAAACACAGCAAATCAGCTCAATACAGAAAGAATAAGACTTTGAGCATAATATCCCTTCTATAACAGTGATCAAGTCAAGCTCAGGGAGGGAGTTCAATTGAAAACTGGTCTGTACATCAATCCTCAGTATCTGCACTGTTTTTGGCATATTTTATTTGAGGGCACATACACTATTTTACACTATCTGTGATCTATCTATTTCTGATTTAAAGATCCCATGACATGGTACTTCTTGATGCTTTTATATGGCTCCTTAATGGTTCCCTAATACTATAAATGAATCCTTCTTCAAAATCAACACTCACTGCATGAGATATGACTCTGACCGTCTTCATCAGGCTAGATATGTGTCTAGAATGCTTTATTCTGGGTGTTGCTGCTTTAATGAAAATGAGAAGGACAGAGAGATTGGCTAAGGAGCGGGGGGGCGGGTTTCCCCCGCTGGAAGCGCAGCTCTGCACCGCTGTCTGCTCGCTTCCGTGTTTAACACAGGAAGACAGATGGGAGACTTTGCAATGAAAAAAAGCATATTTACACAGAAAATAAAATTAAACCACTGGTATTTCAGAGGTCCAGAGGGTCGGGTAAGGGACTTGCGAGCCTAGAAACACTCGGACGTGCCTCCAGGCAAATAAAAAAACGCATTTCGCATTGTAGCGCATTCACAGTCCAAACTCTATGGGCGTGATATACAGGGGCGCTGAGCGGAGACAGAGGGAGGGGCTGGAGCTGCATTTGCCGATCTGACGTCAAAAAGGTGCCTTGTCCGAACTCGCCCGTTTCAACACTGGTTTTGTGTAACGCAGAAAAGGACCGCAAATGCTCAGTTTAGACATTTCGCAACTTTTAGCCATGGGGGGGAAGGGGGCCTAAACAGGGTAGGGGAGCTCACATTAACGTTCAAAAACCTCAGAAAGTGAAAATTTCATGCCATGGGACCTTTAAAACATACCTAGAATTTTGTTTTGTTTAATTCTTACACGTTTAACACAAAGATCCTGCATATTTAGGCTGAGCTCTGAGTTCAAACAGACCACTCTGTTCCCAGTTGATGTCATGTGGTAATAGGAAGTTCTCCACTGTGTTTTAAACTCCATAAACCTTCCCTAGAATCATATAACAGAACAAAAATATAAATGATTCCTGCAGTCACTTGTACGATCAGTGCAGTTCATAAAACTCATAACTCACACTCCAATACAGAAAATACTGGACTATGAATAAAATGTAAAAGTAAAATGGTGTGTGCATTGGTAGTCTAGATGTTAGGTATACAGATTAGGGTGGAGCCAGGGTAGTGATCCACAGCTGAAGACCTCCCCACCACCCTAGGAAGGAAGTGAAGGTGGTGTTGGGACCTGTGGACGAGGGAGCCTTCCAACAGCGCCTTCCAAAGGGTAAAAAATCATATTCTGACAATGAACATGAGATGGAACACTCAAAATCTTGTTGGCCTGACTGACCACAGCTTCCCCATATAGGAACTGTAGATGCTTATGCACAGGTTTCTCTGTCAAAATTAGAGCTGTAGTTATCAATGTGAGCAATTTGGCTTTGCACTTTGGGGAGCTGTACCACGCTGTCATGCCATATCTCACTGTGTTGGCTAGAAGTGCTTTGTAAAAAAAGGCCTGACCTCCAGCTGCAACAAATAAACACATCCTTCTGAGAAAGAGGAGCCAATCTGCTGCATAGATAGTCCACATGAGCACTCCAGCTCAGGGTAAGAGACATCACTATGCCTTGATTGTTATACGAGGACACTTGCTTTATTACATTGTTATTGACCACAGGGTTGTGTAATGTTTTTGACATTAGCGTTACCAATCTCTACTGAACTATAAAGATAAAAGGTACTCTGTACATCACAAGCTCCCATGGACCCACCACCCGCGGGGGGGTCCATGGGGGCTGGTGCACTGTGATCTGGGCAGCGGATCTGTTTCCCTGCTGTGAAGTTGTAGGTGTAGATCACCAGTGAGCAGCAGAAATTGAACCAAAATGACACAACGCTGTCACATCCTACACATATCACTGATAAAGAAAATAAACTTGGAAACTGAAGTACAGGGCTGTGAGCGTATTGTGGCAGTGAAAACGAGTTGATCAGTAATATGGCGTCTTGAAAATAAGCGATTAGACATTCCTCAAACGTGCACGAGTTACTCCAAATACAACTTCAAGAGGGGAAATGAGAAGGGGAAACAACTATAATATGGTTAAAAAGTATTAGAAAATAACAATATACAGTATTTAAGTATTGACCCAGGGATACTTGTTTAAGCTCAGTTCAGTCCTCATGTAGCCTAAATTTGGTCTAGTCCTGGTCTTGTTCAGGTTTACTTCCAGGGTTAATCCAGTTAGTTTCCATTTTAATTCATTTTGTGTAAGTGTGTGATTCTTCGAATGATTTCTGATTTCAAAAAAGGTCAGATTGATTAGTGTTTGAACATAAAAGGTTTCTTTACTTTTATTATTATTATTTTTTACCTTTTTCAAGAGAGATCTGGCCACGGTAGCAGTAAGCACAATCATTCCAAAACACATTATCATATAATATTATATCACATTATCAAACCATTTGCATCTCTCAAGAAAAACCCATAAACGTTTTACACATTTCTTGAACTTATCACGTGACACCTTAGATTCTCATTTAAGATCTGTCTGTAAATGATTCCAAGATGAAAAGTAACTGAGGAGAAGCAAAGCCAGTAACAACCAGAGCTGAAATTAAGGAGATTACCAAAGTACCCCGGATTTTTCCCCAGTATGCCTTTGTAAATAAATATTAACCAATGCTGTTTTCTGTGAATTGTTTGCAATGTCCAGCTGAACCATCAAGAATGCAATGTTGAGTGAGAGACTTGGCACTGGTGATAAACCCCAGTGATGCATGATAAACAGAGTCCAGTTTCTGTTCTTAGTAAACCTCACATGAACGTTTTTCTAGAATGATTTCGGATGAATCATTAAAACAAGAACCATCTGAAATGAGGTAAAACTCTGTACACATTGTAAAAGACCAAAACAGCATCAAAACAATGAGCTGAAATGAACTTACATAAAATGCCCTGTGTCGTTGTTCCCCGCCATCGTGGACGACTTGAGCTTCTGGACCAGTATCCGGATCACATTCACAAAGATGACAATGTTAATCTGTGAGGGAGTAATATGCAGAGGAAAAACTCATTTAAGCAAAGCACCTTCCACAGCACCACGCAGCATGGAGGCTACCAGAAATTATGTGAATGACCAAACTTACCAGCAGAGATGCCGTAATTGGGCCCTTAATAATCCACCAAATAGGGACGTTTTCTGTATCATCCCAGCATCTGTAAGTACACCACACTGATTGAATTATAGCCATTGAGAATAACATGGGACATCGCGAGACAGTTCATTTGACCAAGAGTTAATTCAAATTCCATTTGATAGTATGTAGATTGCATGGTTAGCATTCTATATTGAGTCTGCATAGATTTTCATAAATTATTACTGTGATGTTGTATAATGGGGTTTACAAATAGAGTGCACATCAACTAATGTTCTTTGGTTGATGGTTGATGAATGTGATTTATAGAGCTTTTAAATGGCAGAAGTAAAATTAAGGCAAGGCTGCACATACAGTCTAATCTAGACAATGTAAAACCTATATTAAGTAATTATTCATGTGAACTGCTGTCATGTCAATCACTCTTTATGATATGCAGTCATTTTTATACCAGATGCCTTCCCTGATGCAACCTTCTTTATTTATCCGAACAAGACAAGTGTTTCTGAGTGGCAGTTTTTTCACCTTTGTTTTGCACACTAATCTGAAGGTTAGTGCGCACACTAATTTATGTGTGTTTGTGTGGGACCGAACAGTTCCTTATTATGAGAAACAATATTATTGCAATAGTAATCGTGCTCTGTTAGTTATAACAGAGCACGATTACTATTGCAACAACACATCACCAGTAGGGTAAAACTAACCTGTCTCACGACGGTCTCATGCTGTATAGATACAGTGCACAGTTACATAAATGTTTATAAAGAAGCATTTTATGGAGCTAAATTATTCCTTGATTGTGGAAAAGATGGACTGGAGTGGGTAATGTTGTGTTTTAGTTTTAGTTTTTCCTCGAGTGATGCAGAAAAGAGGGAGCCCCTGTCTGTATGAATGTCCATGTATGTTGTACTAATTACAACAGAAAAAAAATCAAAATAAATAAAAAATTGAATTTGTAAAAAAAAATTAAAGCGGTGCCATACCCATTGTCATCATAGAAGAATCGCGTTAACACCCAAAGAATGATCACTGTGGAGGGGAAACCTGCACAGAGCACAGAGGAAGAGACATTAACACATACAGAAATATGTACTCTATCTATTAAGAATAAATCTTTCTAAATAACTCAACTGTATAGACTTCATTTTTTTCTAAAGTCCCAATTGAAGTGAGTTAGTAGAAAGTGCCACATTTCTAGGAGTAGTGTTATTGTCGTTGTACACCTTTTGCTGTGACCTAATAGCTTTAGTGCTGTAGCATTATCTTGGCTTGAGTTCAGATTTTGAGTACTTCTTCCACTTGTGCACGATAGGCAAAAATATCTCCTTTAATGTGCATCAAATATTTATCTTGATTATATATTCCAACTGAGACCCAGACAAGATATAAAGAGACAGACAGTAAAAAGTGAGGTTTACTTCAAAGTACTGTGCTATGTTGACTTGAGGTACAGTGATAGAAAGAGCATGTATTTATTCAGGTTTTATCGGTGTGTGTTTAATGATTTATTATGATTTATTATTAATGATTTATTATGAACTCTGCACGAGGTCATATGATTGCTCAAAGTCTATGTATATGGACTGAGTAGATATATATTTAAACCAGATGTCGATGTATTCATGACTGTATGGCCAACATACAGTTGGTGAGGACTCTATCTTGTGTTATTTCATGTTTATCAAATTGCTATGGTTTTCTGGACAGTAAAACTACATTATGTCAAACAACTGGAAATGTTTTTGTTGGTGTCACAATTGTTTAATATTTTTATTTTACTTTTACTTTTATCTTGTATAAATTTTGAATTGCACTTGAAATGGTATACAGGGGGTCCTCGGGTTACGATGTTGATCCGTTCTTAAGACGCGTCGTAACCCGAATTTCGTCGTAAGTCGGATTTTGCCTTTGATTTTCCAACCAAAGCACCAATAACCTTTCCATCTCAATAATTAGACCACTACGCTGCTTGGTTATCACTGCCGCTTTCATAGGAGCAGATCAGAGCCCACATCAGGTACTTCCGCCCACATTGGGCATGCACACGAGGCTGTCTTCTCTGCCCTACAACCACAACAGAGCGTATTCTTCCGCCGTGAGCCGTTCGCGTTTGTTTACATCTCTTACCACGCTAAACCGCGTAAGACGGAATGACGCGTAATATATATATATATTTTTTTTTAAATGGGGGCACGTTCGTAACCACGAAACGTCGTAACCCGAGACCGTCGTAACCCGAGGACCCCCTGTATTGCATAATTATTTCAGCTTAGTTTTTCTCTCAAACTGAAAACTCTGTTCCTCCTTGTGATGTGATGTGGTAAAACAGGAAGTGCTCCACTGTGTTTCTAAACTCTATACAGCTTCACTAGAATCATTTGGATCATTTCAGCTCTGGAATTGCCTCTCTTGAACTAAAGGTAAAAGTAGCTGTTAACTTGAAAACTACCACTAGCTGACATCTGAAGATGGAACAGAGCATTTTGAGCTTTGACGTTGTAAACAGATTAATAATAAAAAGTTACTCAAACATGTGTGAATGAAAGAGAACACAACTCCAGGTATGTTATTGAGAAGGTAATATAAAATATAACATGGGTAAAAGCTCAAAAGTCAATTTTGTGTAATATAGGACCTTTAAATTTAATATCAATAAATTTCAAATGCAGGTTAGAACTCTGATAAATTAAAGGTTAAAATACCAAACCAATTTCAACTTTTCATTTCTTAAGTAAACATTGTGTCACAGTATGTTCTAAAAGAGGCAGCCGTCTTTGATTTGCCCTTTACTAATCTAAATGAATGAAATTCGAACTGCCAGTGCCCCTTACACCAGGGGTCTCCACCCTGTAGCTTGGGAGCTACCAGTAGATCTCCACCCCCTTCCAAGTAGCTTGTCAAGGAATTTCTGAATTATGTATTGTGCTGAATATGTAAAATTGTATTAATTAAATGCATGTTACCATTGTAAATGTATCATTTTCATGCCTAACTTTGTGCACAAGTAAATGGATAATGGTTTATGTTCCACAGGCATCTAACTGAAAGGCTTGCCCTGGCTCTTATATTTACTTGTGACTGCTAAAATTAGCAGCTCTCTGTTATTTTTGATTTGTAAAGGTAGCTCATTAGAGAAAACGGGTAGAGGTAGAGACAGTGCCCTTTATACTGACAGTGCCCCTTCCACTGATAATGCCACTTCCACTGCCAGTGCCCCTTCCACTGACAATGCTCCTTCCACTGATAATGCCCCTTCCACTGCCAGTGCCCCTTCCACTGACAATGCTCCTTCCACTGATAATGCCCCTTCCACTGAAGTGCCCCTTCCACTGATAATGCCCCTTCCACTGACAATGAGCCTTGCTCTGATAATGCCCCTTCCACTGCCAGTGCCCCTTCCACTGATAATGCCCCATCCACTGACAATGCCCCTTACACCGACAATGCCCCTTCCACTAAAGTGCCCCTTCCACTGAAGTGCCCCTTCCACTGACAATGCTCCTTCCACTGATAATGCCCCTTCCACTGACAATGAGCCTTGCTCTGATAATGCCCCTTCCACTGATAATGCCCCTTCCACTGAAGTGTCCCTTCCACTGACAATGCCCCTTCCACTGAAGTGCCCCTTCCACTGATAATGCCCCTTCCACTGCCAATGCCCCTTCCACTGCCAATGCCCCTTCCACTGATAATGCCCTTTCCACTAACAATGCCACCTCCACTGACAATACCCCCTAAACTGACAATGCCCCTTCCACTGAAGTGCCCCTCCCACTGAAGTGCCCCTTCCACTGATAATGCCCCTTCCACTGATAATGCCCCTTCCACTGAAATGCCCCTTCCACTGATAATGCCCCTTCCACTGACAGTGCCCCTTCCACTGCAGTGACAAGTGCAGTCTCCTGAAGCAGTAGACAGCTGAATAATTGATGTACTGACGTTAAGACAACTTGACATTTGGCTAAACACAACAGCCCCATAGCAACTTCTCATTAACAGGTCGCCTACTTCCTAATCACTCTAACACCATGTTTATAAAGACAATCCTCCACTGGGTATCTTTATTAATATATACGCTGTCCACACAAAAGTTCACATTAGGGTCGGAGTCAGTCAGTCTGAAAACTTGTAATCAGATATTCTGGGTAATGCTATGGATGACATTTGTTTGGGTTGTGTTTCTGTCCTTTGGGTATAATAATGTCTAGTCAAATCTCCCAACATCAACTATATTTGAGTTTACAACTAATGGTAAGGAAAGCCATAGGAAAGCTGGGTGTTGCATATTTTCTTGAGATTTACAACAGATGGGCAATCTTCTTTATTCATCTGGAATTACATTTGAATTGTTTACATGTGGATTTATCGGAGGATAACATTTTAAAGAAAATTTACAGTATATAAACTGTTGTTTATAATGGATATGTATTATTATATGTGTATTTTATTTAAATCCTTTTTAAACTGACTACCTGATTTTTTTCCACAAGCTCTTGAGGTCAAAATATGTCCTCTGTGTACTGTCTGCATTTAATTATACAGTATTTTATGGTACGGCAATAGGAAGTGCACTTTGCATTCTAGTTGTCAGCTTTACCATAACAGCAAAACTCCACTCTTGACTCATCGCAGTGAATTAAAATAAACTAAAATGTTTAAGTAAGACTCAACTACAGCGTCTTTTTCGTTCATATTGCAGTGGGACCATTTTTGGGGGGTACTGGGTTGTTGTCGTGGTATTGATGGATCACATTGTTTAGTGTTGTTGTTGGCGGTGGGCGTCTGCTTAGCAACGCACAGCAGAAAAACACTTGCATTAACTGAGGAGCACATAAAAGAGACAATGGAAGTGAATGGGACAGACAAAGAGACGCTGCTTTAAACAAGGCTCTGGAACAAAACTGCAGCCCACATCAAACAAACACACGAGGAGCAGACTTACATCAAACTCCATCATTAAAAACTCTACCAATAACTATATTTACAATCAGTACAAGTAGGTTTTAAAGTGCAAAATCGACTTTTCAAAGCTTTTGACTCATTTACCCTTTGAAGTGCATTTGAAGTGCTTTGTGCATGTTTGAGCAATCTTTAATCGGTTATTTTCAAAACACTATATATACACCCACTGTCCTGTACATACTTCGTTTTCCAGTTTTATTTTCTTAAAGTGATATGCATAGGATTTGGCAGCATCATAGACATTTTGGGATTTTTTTTTTAATATACTGTATATATAAAAAGCTACACTAGTGTGATGTGCAGCTATCCATCGGAGGTGCTAACAGCTCTTTGTTGTGATGAATATTATGATTTTAAATGTCCAAATTATACATGGATAATTCGCAGGTGTCATACATTATAACTATACAGGTGACACAAGCACAACAGGTCTTCTTTAAAGGTAGTGTGCCTGATTTTTCTTAAAACGTGTAAAACAGAACTAGCAGTGGTCCAAACGTATTATTTATTACTTACCTTATGCATTCTGAGCATCCGGATTATTCACCACAATGACTTTATAAGTCCTTTTCACAACTTTCAGAGACCAGAGGGGAGTTGGCCGTCATGGTAAACTGACGGCCAACTGTCATAATTATCCTAATTATCAGATAATAAATCACTTTATAATTTGATTCAGACAGTACACAGCGCATGTATTTTGACCAGCTCCTTATCCAATATATATGTACTGGAGCAAAACAAATTTAGCTTACTGTACTGTGTGGATATTTCTATCAGGGCTCTCAAGTCTCACGCATTGAGAGTGTGACACACGCAATTCGTCGTGTTCACACGCTCACACGCCACACATGGCATTTCTCACGCAGATTTTTTTAAATTTAAATTTAAATTTTTTTTTGTGCCCAGAAAATCGGTCTGTGTGGCTCAGTTTATACAGGCACCGCGCGTTTTCAGCGAAAAAAACTCTCCCCCTCCTCCCCGTCCCGTTCCCCGGAAAAAAATCAGCCAATCAGAAAATAGATTGTTCTGTTGTTGGGCAGACTGTAGAGTGTAGTTTCAGCTGCTAAGCGCACACTGCGGTGATGATAAAACAAACTGAGAACCATCAGGTAATAACTTCATTTATATAACTCTCATTAGTTGCTTTGTAGTTTAAGTTTGCTCTTTAGACAAACATTTACAGCAGGGCGCAGTCTCACGCACGACCCCGCTCAAAACTTGAGAGCCCTGTTTCTATGTAAGTTTACTTCATCATATTTTATAAAAACAAATACTTATATTGGTGTTTTAGAACATCTTGTAATGGTAGTAGCAGTGGTCAGATTATTGAGGTAGTCGCAGAGGCAGTAGTAGTAGAAGTGAAATTTGCAGACATATATTTCTTCACCATATTATTTGATAGCTAACACACATGGATGCCTTTATACAAACACACACACACATCAAACATCACACATCCTCCTCCAATCCTTCCTTTTACTCCACCACTAAGATGCATGTCTGTGTATGTTGTATGTACAATGTCAGTGATGTATATTCTTTCATAGGATTAAACATAGCATTAGCATTTTTGCTATAATCTGTCATATTTACACATCAATGTTGTAGATGTTCATTAATATACACTGTCCCTATTTAATAAAAAAAATAAAAATAAATAAACAAATCGGTGAAAGCAGAGAGATGTAGCAATGTGAAAAAAACTACGGCTAAAGCAACTGTACCAGTAACAGCAGCTGTTGTAGTGGTAATAATAATAATAATAATAATAATAATAATAATAATAATAATAATAATAATAATAATAATAATAAAAGTATTGCAGTAGGACAGTAATAGAATACAGTCAATATTATGTTGGCCAGTCTATTTATGTCTAAAGCCCACAGCTGGGACATAATCCCATTTTTAGCAATTCTGTCTATTTTGAATGTCTTTCTTTAGTGCTGTTTATGTTTAGCTTCTCTTCTTATGTAAATCTGCTCTATCTCTCAGCCTTTTTAACACCTGATTTTAGTGTGAAATGATTTGGACAGTCTCCAGTCCTGTGTGAGCCTTTGAATCACAGGCAAAAACCAAAGCACTCTGTCTTGTACCATGAAGACGTGTGATGATTTCAGTGAGGAGACAGGAGCCCAAATAGGAGACTGGACTAAGGCCCTGTCCCCACGACAACGTTCCTGTTTTTGTTTTTTTAACCGGGGTGAAAAAAAGTCTCGTCCACACACGTTTTGGATCAGAACACATTCGCGTCAAGATGAGCACGGAGCGCTAAGTTAAAATGATGTAGTACATATGTCACACCGATAAGTGGCGCTGTAAACCGGAAAGAGCCAGAGCCGCCGGAAACGCAAGACTACAAAGAGCACATGCGCAGAAAGTCCTTCTCTTTCATAAACAAGCAAACACGTGTACTTTAGGGACCGTCAACAAACGCAAATTTATTTTGTCCCCCTGCTCCACCAATGTAGCAGTGACTCACTCCGGTAATGTGAAAATGTTGACAGTCCCTAACATAGACACAGAACGAAGATTTGCACTGCGTGAGCAGAGTTTTTGCCTATAAATCGATAGTTAGTATTACTTGCTATCGTTTTATTAGATAGACATTAACAAGTAGAACTCTCGTTAACCTTGCTCGTTACGCTGGATTACAAAACACAACAGTATCAGCAGAACGTCGACTGGGAGTCCTGCCCAAGCAAATACTCGGACATTATGTTGGCTTTTCGGCGTGAATATACTACCGGGGACACGGCCGAAGGGAAAGATTTTTCTCACGATCCTCATACCATCACCAAAGTGCAGCTAACAACAAAACTGTAGGCAGTAAGGAACAAATACAAACATGCCTTTGACTCTGGGCGTCGCAGTGGCGTGTGGTCCTGTTATATTTTGAGCTGTGCGAACAAATCTGGGGTGGATCGCCAGCTACTACAGCCATTACAGCCGGAGTGGAAACCTGGGATTTGTTAGAGGACGACCCCACGTCTACGAGATCGCTGTGTTCTTTACCTTCCCCGGATTCCCCTCAGACAAGCGAAAACAGAAATGCTTATATTTTTGTGATACTGCATGTGCCTGTTTGTAAAAGATACATTTTCATTCAATAAAAAAAGACAAGAAATGGTTGCTCTTTTTATTTACAGCACACAACACACTCAAATTGGTATGGGCTCCTCATTGTCCACTATCTGCCTTTTCATTGATGGGATTTTTCCAGTTTTAAAATACGTGTTTAGCTTTGAATTGGCAAACACTCGTGTGTCGTGCGTACTGTGCGCAGGGTTACCTTCTGGTCACTGATTACGGCAGCGCAACGTCATCATTTTCCCAACAGTCGTGTTTTTTGCCGCCCACACGACAACGTGACCCCCAGCGTTCTCCGACTTCTCCACTCTGGAACCCGTTTTTGAAAAACACCGTTTACACCCCCCAAAAACGCCGGCGCCATGTGGACGACAGGCCCAAACGAAGACAAACTTCCCCGTTTCCACCAAAAAACGTCGTGGGGACAGGGCCTAAGATGTGGTTTCACACTTGCATTGCTAAGAATTTGCGAAAAATGCATTTGTTTTCTGTTTGTAGTTTCATTGTTTTGCAAAGTAATTTCAATTGAATGAAAAACGCTTTTTTTTTTTTTTTTTAATCTGCATTGGCTTTCCTTATATGTACCAGAATATTGAATGTTCAGTTATTTTGGTTACTTCAATTACAAGGCCATTAGCTATAAAATAAAATAAAATTTAATTGGCATTGCTTTCCATAAATAGTTTGGGGTCTCAAATCCAAGTTAGGGGGTGGGTGATAGTGACAAAATGAACTACCTATTTGTCATTTTTGACTCTCTATAAGATAAAATTAATTTAAAGAAATGTGAAAGGACTACTTGTCTGGGAAGTGTGCTTTTAGCATTGGATAATTAGGATGCATTTGAAAATTCTTTCACATTTTTCAGTCAAATGTATGTACAACACCTCAAAGTGCAGAATATAAGATTATACTGCAAGTTTCCATTCTTTTATGTTGTATTAGCTGTTTTTTGAAACATTTTTTCATTAGGCCTGAACCCCTATTACTATTGCTTTTTGGGGTGGGGGGTCAAAGTCGTACTTTGCACGATGTTACCATGACGATGAAGCATGTCAGCACTTTCTGTGTGTGTTGATTTTGTCTGTGTCGTGACAAGTAAAGCTCAAAGCTGCAATAACACAGACACAAGTGGGAGTGGCAGGTCATTCGAGCACGCAGTGTGGCCCGCGAGAGCCGTACGATGCCGCTTGCAGCTTTAAGTGTTATGCTCAAGTCAATACATCCCCTATTCTTCTACGTGTGCTGCAGAAACGTGTGCCGTCATCACATTATAGTCCTTAGTCTTCTACATGATTAATCCCACCCCCATGTACACATATATTTATTGTTTTGTGCTTTCTGTTGATAAGAAGATATAAGAAGATAAAACATTTTGTTTTGATATGATTAACTGCCATGACAACAGTGCTAATTTTTCCTACTTCCTGTTACCCGTGGGTTATAGTTGGGTATGGCTCATTCTGTTCTCGTGCATGATGCCAACCTCAGTGATTCCAGCAAATGTTTTTTGTTTGATTTTCCATGATGACTGATTTGCTCAAAATAAACCTCCTCGACACAACTCTCATGTGCTGCAATGCAGTAAACATGCAGCCCATAGTGATGTAAACAAACACAAGAATGAATCTTTTCTGCTAATAAGAAGAGTCTAAGATGCACTCAAAGATTTACATTATATCTAATTAGGGGTGCTGTCTCTATAACAAACATAAAACTTTGTCCAGTTGACTTAAAGAGCCCATATTACGCCATTTTCTATAATGTTATAATGTGGTTTCCTCAACACAAACAGACCTGGAGTTGTGTTTTGTTTCATTCACACATATTTAACGCACAAACCCTGCACGTTTAGGCTGAGTTCTTCTCTCCCTGTGATGTCATGTAATATAGGAAGTATCAGTAGAATCATTTTGGTCATCTCCAATCTCTACTAAAAAAAATTAAAGGCAGCTTGAAAACTACCACTACATGACATCACAAGGTGCAACGGAGCATTTTGAGCTTTGGAGAGGTAGACAGGCTAATAATAAAGGGTTACTCAAACATATGTAGATCTACCTGGAGTTATGTTTGTCTTTTGATGATTCTAACATGGCTTGAAGCTCACTACAGTCAATTGTGCAATTTGTTTTTGCATATTTTTAAAAGAAATCAGTTTTATATTTTATTTATGACTTTTTCCTGTTTGAATACTTTACGCAGCACTAACTGTAAAGTGTGTTAAAAATACATATATTTTTTCTTTACCCTATAGTTTTACTGATATAATTTTAAATCCATTCATCATTGTTCTTTCTGTATACTGATGTTTTTCAGTGGGCCCTCTCATAGCTTCCTTTTATAGATGCTGCAGTGGTTTTGTGGGGCAGTGAAGTGGTCCTTTGTCAGACCACAGGAGGTGCAGAGATAGGAGGGAGGGAGGACGGATAACAATTCAACATGGTGACACTAGACAATGAAAAATGGTATTTATAAACAGGAATTATTACGTAATCACATTTGTACTATTTGGAAGCAATAAACAAAAGGTGTTATAATGAGGTATTGATGACCAGGCTTGCTACACAACTATGTTTTTTCTTTTTTGTATACAAAATACACTTTCTTTCAAATAAAGCAAAGTGAATTGTCCAGCCCTTCACCGCTCACATTATTTTTTACTGGTGCAAATAAAGGTTGTTGGACAATAATAGTGATAGTTAGTAATTATTAGGTAAAACTTTATTATACTACAGCATAATTAGCCATAAGAAAGACTTCATTCATAATGTACATGTTTATAAAGAATGATTTAGCCTTTAAAACTACTTAATACCCAAACCTTAACCATCCAACCATTTTCTTCCACTTTATCGGGGGTGGTGTCCAAGACGCATCGGGAGATCCGTCCTTGTGACTATCTATCTAGTGACCCCCCATCTATCTAAGGGAGCGCCCAGACATTCTGCAGAGGAAACTTGTATTCACCATCTTGTGCTTTTGGTCATTATGTAGTGAGACATTTTTAATAAAGTATTTCTTCAAAGGAATTCTTTCTTCATGCTTCCTTAGAGCTTTATATAGTGTAGCGTTACCAAATATTGTCAAATGAGAAATTAAGCAATCTCTAACCCTATCTTTAATGATATCTAATTGTGAGTAATACCGCTGATTTAAATACCATAATGTCATTAGTGTTTGCAATGTACTCACCCCAGCCAATCAGGATGTACCACCAGAAATACTTCCTCTGAGAGACAAAGGTCAGAGCCAGCAGTGTCTGCAGGTACATTCCCTCCACCAACAGCCAGAAGTAATTGGCCAAAATACTGAACTGAAAGAATGCCACGGCCGATTTACACGCCGGCTGAAAGAGAAAAACAAAACAGAATAATAAAATGCAGCGAGGCTTGTTTGGAAGTTGGACCATACAATATATCTGACCGGCCACCGGAAAACCGGTCACAAGTTGGGCCTGGCGAACACGAGAAAAATGCGTTAGAAGCATTTTTATTTTATTTTTTTTTTATTTGTGATTTTCATTTTTTTGCAGAATGTGTTAGTTGAAATCATGAAGAAGCCACTCCATGTTTCAGATAACAGCATTGGTTGCTTTAAAGCATACATTTTGTTTTTGAAATGGGCTAGTTTTTCGGAAAGAATGTAAATGACCATAATTGCCATACTGGCACTACTGGCCATTCGCGTGACGATTAGCTCAGTAGCTGCATGTGATTTCATTCCTGAATGAAGATGGACCAAGCGAAATGTACTACCGAAATGTACGGCCTAAAGACCGTGGATACCCGAATAATTGGACAACGAGGCAAACAGTAGTTACATCGGAGGTGACCGCGTCCAGGAGAAAGACCCCCGTGTCTCCAATGATGTTTGTAGGAACACATTTCTTTTTCTTATGGGGTGAGTAAAGTGCCTCTAGCCTCTGACACAACATACTTTAAGACATGTTTAAATACTAATTCAGTTTTCGTGTGGTCATATTATTTCTGCATCAAAAGGAGATATTTAGCTGAAAACAGGGGGCTTGTTTAATTGTCAACATTAGCATCATATTGCTAGCCAAACAGCCCATTACAGCTACTTTTGATTCGCGATGGGTGATTAACGTGAATAATGTGAAGGGCTACTGCATATTTTGGACACGAAAAAACAGCAGTTTTCCTGTTATACACTGCAGTGTTGTTGTTTTTTCATAAAGGGAAGGAACAGAAAACATCCAGAGTGTGTGTGTGCGTGTGCGTGTGCATGTGTTTTTTTAATGTATTTTTTACTTTTATATTTATTCTTTCTCTCTTTTTCATTTTACATTGTATAATACATTTCATTTTGTATTGTATTAAATTGAAAATACAGGTGATTTTGACTTAACATTATCCTGTGTATTGTTGAATTATTGAATGATTATATGGACTTTTTGTTACAAAAGCATTTCCATTTTAACAATGTCCCTTCTAATTCTGACCTGCCCTGAACCACCACACCACAGTGATGTCAGTGATGGGGGAGGGCTTAGCTTAATGTCATGCAAATGAGCCCAGAAGGCCTGGAGTTAGAGAACGTTTAAACGCAGCTTTTCTCAGCTCGTTGTTCTCAGATGTGCTGCTTTCAAATGGACACAAATTCTTCAAATGTTTTCAGATTTCCATGTGCAAGGCATCGTTGGAAAGTTTAGAATCTAGTTTCATAATCTGTGGAAAAACTCACAACACCTCCTTGTGACTGTTTTTTTCTGTGGCTGGTCACATATCGCAATTGAATCAAAATTAAAAATTTGAGTTGACTGTGAGCAGTTTTATCTTGATATAAATCACTGGAATGTTTGTGTTTCTTGCATTGCTCCTTTAGATAAGATTTAGCTTTGTTGCCTATAATTTGAAAATACATAACATTTTGCCCTTCAATTTACATTAACTTCAGAAATGTTTAAGTACTTTCTTGAGCTACTTCTACTTGAATATTATTATTTTGAAGTCATTTAATTTCATGAGCAATTTTTTTTCACTACTCTACCCACATTAGATTTGTGCAAGACTGACAATTTTCTTTTTATAGATCAGACCACAGTCAGAAGTAACTAAAACCACCACAACAAGACCACATTTAGCACTTGAACACACCATGAGGCTTTTACTGTCACCGTGTATAGATCCACCATGATCCCAGTACTCATGTTCGTAACCCAGACATAACAAAAAATCATTATCTCTTCCATCTCTTTCACTTCCAGTTTAGGAAATCCGTTGTGTATTGATTGAATCAAGGGCGGCTTTGTAGTATCAGTCGCTTTTGTTTTCTTTGAGTGTTTCACGTAAAAGAAGAGAAGAGTTGCTAATGATAAAAGGAGAAGTCCAATTTGTCAACTGGACAAAGTTTGTTAGGTTGAAAACGTTTCGCCGTTTCGCCGTGGTTTAAGAATGGAATTATAGATGGGAGACAAGTTATGGCTAACTCCCCCATGTATGTTTAGACATAACTTGTCTCCCATCTATAATTCCATTCTTAAACCACGTCAAAACAGACAAAGAAACTTTAGGGCAGACGAGCCAGGGCAGAGGGGTGGAGAGGGTCGTTAGACGTTGAATAGGGGGTCGAAACTAGTCGCCAGAGTAATTTGGAAAACAAAGAGACAGATTAGGGGGGTTCGTTCTCAGAGCCTTTTCAGTGTAGGACGCGCCTCCTGGCAGTGAGATATAAGCAGGGTCTAACCAGTACAATAACCAGAGCTGAAGAAGCCTCTCGGATGAGCGGCGAAACGTTTTCAACCTAACAAACTTTGTCCAGTTGACAAATTGAACTTCTCCTTTTATCATGGATTCTACCTGGACGACTGAGGGACTTTTCACGCAAGAGTTGCTAATGAACAACCAATACAGAAGACAGGGACAGTACCCTATTGGAGTGCTGAATAAATAGATAAATAAACAGTTATGGAAGAAGTACTTTGTGTGCTTTACTTTGTGTGATTACTATGAAGTAATTGTGTTACTTATATAAAAGTACACCGACAAAAATACTCAAGCAAAAATATCACATGAAAAAATCTGCCTAAGTAGAAGTATTAAAGTACCTGTTTAAAAATGTTTAAAAAAGCTTTTTGCACAAAAATTGGCATCTAATAAAGCTTCAAAGGTAGGGATATTGATTTGATTTTGTTCAACAGAAACCTTTTTTTTTCTTACTCTTTATATTTGTATACAGTGGTACCTCACCTTACGAAAGACCCTACATACGAAAAATCCAAGTTACAAAACACCTTCACGTTAAATTTTGGTCTCTAGATACGAAAGAAAATTCAAGTTACGAAACGCAACATCTCAAAAATTCGAATAATGCGGGCTCAGATGCACGCCCCGCTGTTATCCCCGCTCAAAGAGCACCTTTCTCGGCCTCTTAGCTCACAGTGTCAGACCCCCGGCTCTGAAAGTAGGATAGAACCAGAGCCAGCCCCGGGGAAAACCCCGCGGTCCTGCCCGCTCAAAGAGCACCTTTCTCGGCCTCTTAGCTCTAGCGCCGAACACGCAAGATGTTCAACAAAATGTATTAAATAGTGAAGCGTGGGGGGAGACACGACTCCGGAAGCAGCGCGGAGACATGAACGCACTGCGTGGCGAGGAGCACGCGGCGAGGAGCACGCGGCGAGGAGCACGCGGCGAGGAGCACGCGGCGAGGAGCACGCGGCGAGGAGCACGCGGCGAGGAGCACGCGGCGAGGAGCACGCGGCGAGGAGCACGCACCGCGCGGCGAGGAGCACGGCACCGCACGAGGACCCCTAGTCCTGGTCTGCACGACCAGCACCGGGGCTGCGAGCATGAGATAGAACCGCGGCGCCCGGACCGCGTCCTCTGGAGCCCGAGCCACAAACCAGCCGCACGAAACCAGCAAAGAGCGGCACGTGGTAGTTTAATCCTGGTTTAGTCCAGGTCTAGACCTGGTCCAGTCCTGGTTTAGTCCAGGTCCAGTCCAGGTTTAGACCTGGTCTAGACCTGGTTTAGTTCTGGTCTAGACCTGGTTTAGTCCACGTTTAGTCCTGGCTCTACAGTCTCTTAGCCAATCAGGACGCAGAACCAATGTTACACTATTTAAAAAAAAAAAGTTACACTATAAAAAAAAAAACTTTGGAACGAATCAGGCCTTTTCCATTGAAATAGCTACTCAACTTACGAAAAATTCACGTTACGAAACCACTTCTGGAACGAATTAATTTCGTAAGGTGAGGTACCACTGTATTTTTGTTTGCTCAAATTATGACCTTGATAAATAATAATAATAATAATAATTATTATTATTATTATTATTATTATTATTATTATTATTATTATTATTATAACAATACTACTACTACTACTACTACTACTACTACTACTACTACTACTAATAATAATAATAATAATTATTATTATTATTATTATTATTATTATTATTATAACAATACTACTACTACTACTACTACTACTACTACTACTAATAATAATAATAATAATAATAATAATAATAATATTAATAATTTGGCTTTCTGCAGATCTCACAAAATAATATAATAGAAAATACTTTTACTTCTCAGTCATGTTCAAAAATGCAGTGTAGTAGAAAGTACAGTCATTTAAAAAAAAGCTTCTCTTCCACAGAGTTTATAGTCATAAATAAACAAAGGAATCATATAAAAACAAACCAATCAACTTAAGAGCAATGCACTAAAAGGTAATAAACTGATAAAAACTATAAAACCAAAATTACATAAAAGCATTAGTCATTTGAGTATTTTTAAGTTCAGGCTTCATTCAGCACATATTGACTGTTGCTACTGTGGACCTTTGTGTGGTTGTGTTGGCCCGTCTATGCATAAATCATTGTTTATTTAACCAACAGAAAATTAGAAAATCAAACAGTCACTGGTCAATATGCCAAGCGGATTAACCAACATTCAAACAAGCAAACGAATAACTGTCCCAGAGCGCCCCCTGTCCCTCCCTCCTGGTCATGCATGAAAAGTCATAATTTCTAGTCGTGTATCTTTCTACCCCTATCTTCAAACAGCAAAACTTCACATTTGATTTTAAATTTGTTTGTATTCAACCATTACTTAACGTGGCTATGACAGGTTAGACTCATTTTACTAAACCACAGTTATTATATTTAAGATTTCTATAAAAACTTGTTAAAAACTCATACTCGTTTTCTCAATTTGGTTATTTTTTAGGTTTCAAATTGTACTTCCTGTTTGTAAAGCATGACATAACACGAACTGAACTGTTACCTAGCATAACTCCTCAAACGCACACACAAATTATTATCTGTCAAATAAAATGATAAGAAAACACCTCTATTTTTGTTAAAATTGTGTTAGAAGTATCATAGAAATGTATTTCTTACATCTAAATTGTGCCAATCTTTTGGGCATATGTCTACTTCCTGTAATTTTCAACATATTTTACAACTTTTCTTCACAAAATGCTTCTTTATTGGTGTAAAAACTATAATTTATATTTACAGCAGGTATTATCCCACCACATTAAGTCAAAATTAGAGAATCATAAACATCTGTCATACCCACTTTAACTGATAAAATCCCTCGTTTTAGTTTACTCATTAGTTTATTCAAATAATTCTCCTCAATAACACGTCCCGATCTCTGTACTTATTGGCATGTATTCAGGCAGGGGATCTTCATATCATATGCATACCCCTTTCAGGTCAACATAAGCCCTAATTATACAGCTTTATGTAAGAGTTATGTATAATTAAAGGCCAATGCTGGACAGCGTTTCACACGTGTTATGAATGCAGCAAACAGAAATTAACATGAATTTTCATTTTAAAAACAATCTATATTGCCCCAGTACTGATTATTGTAAAGGCATCTCTTAGGGTGAAAATGAGACTGCTGTCTTCTGTCTGCATTTAATTACAGAGTTTTATTCTGTGTGAAACAGGAGGTGTGCCAATAGCATGTTGGTTGTTAGCTTTATACCATGATGGTAAACTCCATTCTGACCTCTGAGAGTTACAAAAAGCGCCTAAAAAAACTCATTGAGGTGAATAGTTAGGATGTCTGTCTCTCAATCAGGCAGGCAGCAGGCATCATCTATCTCCTATTTGCAACTTTCTCCCAAGACCTAAATCAAAACAGGAAAAATGATAGCGATAGCTAGTATGATAGCACCTATCAGGGGGCTGAATGATTATGGCAATATAACTCAGGCACAGTTCACACTTAGTGTAGTTCAATAGACCTAGCTAGTGTAGTTAACTCTTCTTTTCACATAGATATAAGCCAGTGTCCACCAGCAATCTGGCCAGAACTGAAGAAGCAGCTTGGATGATTTTGCTATAGTTAGGATGCTAGAAATGGAATTTTAAATTATGGCCATAGCCACTGGAAACATCACATTTTTAAAAATCAGATACAGCCAAGGCTTAAACTGAGCCGAACAGGACCAGGCAACTGTTGGACTACCGTAGTTGGGTAGTAACAGTTTTCTTTGATCCGATAACAGTTTTCCCATCATCTGTTGACTGTTTTCTTTGATCCAGTAACTTAACTAGCTTTTAAATGTTCTTCTCAGGTCTCCTCCAAACCACAGCAGCCGTGATTGATCAGGCTCCACTCTCTTGCCTCATTCAGAGCTGCTAGTTTGTTTTGGGAATTATACAAGCACCAGGAATGAGAGATCGTGACTGGATAAAAAAACTGATCAAATGGACGGGTGACAAATCACAGGCAGAGTTAGGTGGCCATAAAGACTTTTTACTGACATTTTATTGGTGTAGCCTGCTTTGTGCCGGAGAACAGCCTATTACTATACACTGGGGGGATTCTGTGATTTGCAAGCTAAATAAGGCTGAATGGAGTGGCTGGTTGATTGTTTTGTAATTTATTATGGTCATAGAAATGTGTTTATTATGGCTACAGCAATGTGTTTATTATGGCCACAGAAATGTGTTCCTTTCATCACACACTGACACAGTTACAAATGCACTTTTGGGAAGCAGTAACTGGCAGGCTAATTCTGGACCTAATTTCTATTTTTCGTACACTGAGCTCGAGCAGGATGGGAGGGCATCCTATGAATAGATGCGTAGATCAGCTTCAGTGGCGGGTCCTGTCGTGACCTCAGTCAGAAAAAATGAAGTTTTGATCTTAAATGATTCGGGTCCTAATGCGACTTTTTGTTCCAGCAACATCTAATTTACAAATAAAGAACTGGGTACTCCGTCTTTAATATGACTTCATTGTGGTCATAGTGTCATATTTTATTGGGAGCATTAGATTTGGATTTTTGTGAGAAGAGAAACATAATTTTAACATAATATTACCATTAACACCATTACCAAACAACTGTGTTATCCCTAATTCACTTTGGTTCACATTGTCTAATAAATCACCACTGCTCTAATATGTGACCAGCTTTATGAAGTTTTACATTCTGAATGCTAAAGTATAGCTAAAAAGCAGCCAGAAAAAAGTACTTTACATGTAGGTTCACTTTGTTATTGTAATGACTTATTTTGGCTTCTAAATTTCTCATGATTATTATTATTATTTTTGTTTCAAATAATTACGATATTGATTAACAGAATAATTTCAAGATTGTTTATTTGTCATATGCAGAATCAACACACGGTCAACAATGCAATGAAATGCTTAGGATCAGAAGAACCGTTGACTCGCTAAGATAGTCAAGAAGAAGAATAATCTTGACATCCTTAGAAGAGCACAAAATGGGAAAATATGCTTCGACAGAAGAGGACATAAAAGAAAGAAAGCTATGCCTTTATTAGTCCCACAGTGGGGAAATTCCAGTTCTGCATTTAACCCATCCTCTTATCAGGAGCAGTGAGCAGCACATTACTGCACATGATCTTCTTGCTTCGGCTTGGTCAGGACCTAAGCTGGAGGATTTACCTATGGTGCATGTTTTGGGTTGGTGGGGGAAACCGGAGTGCCCGGAGGAAACCCACCCAGACACGGGGAGAACATGCAAACTCCACACAGAAAGGCTCAGGCGACCCGGGGATCGAACCCAGACCATGCATGCAAACTCCACACAGAACACACATAGAAAGGCCTGGGCGACCCGGGGATCGAACCCGGAACCTTCTTGCTGTGAAGCATGAGTGCTACCCACTCAGCCACCGTGCTGCATAAAAGTGGTGAATAAAACAGATGAGTGTGGAAAAAATAACAAAAAATAACAAAAAATAACAATGAACTACAATGAACACTACAATGACTAAGAAAAAGGCAGGAGCTACAGTGTTAAGGACTTCTATCTATTTAATTAGCAATGCTTTGAATTTTTCTAAAGTGTAAAGTAGCATTAACCTTTGCCTGTCGTACCTGTAAAGGCAAACACATTTCATCTTATAATAACCTTCTATTCTATTGTTTTTTTGCAAATTTTGTGTTCTATTATAATATTGTTTAATGGCCTTGTCCGAAACTATTCTTTTTGGTGTGTTCAGATTTTTTTTTTTTTCTTCCTCCATTTGGAAATAATTGGTACACTTTTGACCTGACTATCCATAGCAACAAAAGCTCTTTTAACTTTTATTCTTTTAATTTGATGAAAATTAAAACATGAACAATAAGAATAAATATGGCAGTAAATGTGTGCTTATAATACATGAAAATGGGTTATACGGTGTACTGCTGAGAGATGCCCTACATTCATTCTATACAGTATTGTGGAGTGACATAAACAAGATTGCATAGTTTAGATACAATACTTATTGTGACCCCGATTACTACTCACTTGGTTGTGTTGTTAGTAGCAGTACAATAGTTAGTATGTGAAAAAAAAATAAAATAAAATGCCCACGTGAGTTGCAGGATAAATTTAAAAAAATGACAGTAGAAATTGCTGTTTAACTGTCAGATTCCAGATTTGTTTACCTCTTTTATGGTTAATATCTTGGTAATTATTGGGCCTATAAACATGAAACAAAACTGGGACAAAGTTCAATGTCTCTGTCAATATAAATGACAAAAGTTCCATTATTTTTTCACAGCAGCTTTAGAGAGTGGTATCAATATTGTGATTGTTATCAGTTGAAAGCTCTTGAAGTCATAAGATTAATATATGAAGTTTGTTAACTCAGTCCCAAACAAGTAATCATAAGATTCATCATTTGTGAATCATAAGTCTGGATATTTCAATTAAAAATAACAAATGATGTTACATTTCAGCACGGTAACATCTATAAGTGACAAGAGAGCTTTACATCAACAATATTAAAGATCCCATATTACCCAAATGGATTCCTGTGAGCTTTAAGTCATGTTATAATGTTGTTAAATCCTTAAAAATATACCTGGAGTTTTGCTTCATTCACACATGTTTGAGTAACCCTTTATTATTAGTCTGTCTACATCTCCAAAGCTGAAAATGCTCTGTTCCACCTTGTGATGTCATGTAGTGGTAGTTTTCAAGCTAACAGATTGGTAACTCCAAGACTGGAATCATCCAAATGATTCTAGTGAAGGTCTATGGAGTTCAAAATCACAGTGGAGCACTTCCTGTATTTTAACATTTGCCTATCTTGATTTTTTTCTTGAGTTTCTGATCCAGTTCTTGGAAATAATATGGGTCTTTACTTCCAGCATACTTTGATTCAATTTCCCACCAGACATCATCATAGATCTTGTTTTCCATGGATATTTCCCAGTATGTAAACCAAGTTGCCAGTAAACTAGTTATACCCCAAATTGCGGCTTTATAATCACATGCCTTGACAGGAGCCATCCTTCACTGTTCACACATCTTCCCCCAGTCCTCGCCCTTTTCCTGTTCACTCCACTGCTAATTCAATAGCCCACAAGACAGCTGACCTTAGCAGCTAATTAACATATAGGCCAAGTCATGGCAGCGCGCAGTATTGAGGTCCATCAGCTCCAGACCTCTATGTTTTTAGAGCGATGTCTACCAAAACAGAGCCCAGCAGTAATTTGTGTTTGTTTGTGCAAGTGGATTATTTTTCTATACAGTCATAGAAGTTCATAACTCAACCCTACAGCTCAAATCAAATAGTACGGGAAAAAAATGCAAAGAAAATGTACTCACGACCTCCAAAAAGTATTGTTCCATCTGTCATGTATTGAGTCAATATAGTACTTATCGTGGCCCATTATGCAAATATGCTGGTGTAAGGTTAATGCCATCTGAACACACACACACACACACACACACACATATATGTATATATGAAGCCATAAAACACACCCTTCCTGTTCCATTCATTCCCCTACATCACTTCATCACAGCAGCAGAACCATGATCCACCTCAACCTCTCCTATTGCTCTTATGTTGGGGTTAATACTACTCTAATACTTATTTCATTGCTGATACAACTAACCAACTAACCAACAAATTTCAATTATGTTTTGGGCACACCAGTATCAACAGCATGTACTCACAGGGCTTCAAAATATATTGTATTGTACTTAACACCTATTTGGAGGTATTAAAGCAACGCCCCCCCTTATCATACTGCTACAAAGTCAACATTTTTCCCTCTATAATTCTATCTCCTATCATCACTATATCTGACTGACCTAAATATTACTTAAATACTACTACTAATACCATTCTTACTTACTCTACTGCTACTGAATCCAACAGTCAGCCTAATTGTAATTAATTAACCCATTCTTATTACTACAACATAACTGAATAGACAAATATTGATTGAAACAGGCTCCCATTATTGCTGGTACTATAACTACCACAACTGTTACACACAATCGCACAGTGTAACCTAATGAACCATGGCTAACAATAGGAGCTAATTAGCATGCTCACCGTGGACATGGAGCAGTGGTCCAGCGTTTCATCGGCGAAAAGCACAGTGTCTTTGATGAAGACGGCGCTGGCTCTCAGGACAAAGGAGGAGAACAGGTTTATGTGGATGTAGTTCCTTGTGCAGCGGAACTTCCTACAACAGAAACAAAGATGACGGGTTTTAGACTTTTGTACAGAAAATTCAAGTTGCACCATATTAGGCCTGTCCCGATAATTACTATATCAACTTATCCGTCAATATATGAACAGGAACAATATATTTTGGAGCTCTGTATTTATTGTGCATACAGTTTCTTTTGATTGACCAGCCAGTTCTACATTCTGATCGAATCTAGAACGTGAGACGATCCAACCACACCCTCTAATAAGTGTTTCAAATGTGTCTCCTCTTCAATTCTTGTAACGTTCAGAACAAAATATATAACTTTTACCTGAGATATGTAACAGTTTGGTGCTTCAGTTGTTGATTTGGTAAAAATCTGCTCTGTTTCTGACACCAACTGACTCTCACAGATTGGTTAATCCACCTGTCAATCACGGTCTCTGAAATCGGGGAGACAGGATAAGGCTCCAGGTTTGTCTTTGTAACGTTTTGTCAAAACTAAAATATTGTCAGGTAACAATATTTTTTGCCATTTTAGTATGTAATAATGTAATATTTGAGCTGTAGAACGTAGAATAAATAACTTAAATAACTAATCACTTTACAATATATTTAAAAACGGTTTTACCCAGATTTTCCTGCTTTGTGTCAATGGCATGAAGTACATTTAATATTATTGTTTGTCATAATGTTTCTGTGTAGGAATATATTGTTCTTCTAAATTTGTTATTGTAACAGGCCTACACTATGTAATTATGCTTGTGTAAGTTTAAAGCCATAGTGTGGAACATTCTGAGCAAAGCAACACCATCTCCGTGGAGACAAGCAGGTGGACTACCCTTCACCAAAGTCACATAGAACACCTTTACATACAGTATTAGCAGAATTTGTTGTATTTGTGCCTATTTAAATTGCAGTTTCAATTTATTTTGATTTTGTATTTTGCATCCATAAAACATACCTATCCCGTCCCATTCATTTCATCATAGCAGCAAAACCATGAGCCACCTCAACCTCTCCTATTGCTCTTCTGGGCTAATTACTACAGTAATACTTTATTAAACTTTATTGCAACCAATAAAATTCAATTAGTTTTTGTGTACGCCAATATTGACATTATCAGTCTCCTCACAGAGCTTCATAAGTGATTCAACTGGCTCTAGACAACTCATTAAAATTAATAAAAAATAATGACTACGCAATTAGTTTTATATGTACATGACATGATATGTATTATGCCTCAACATCAGCATTAGCATTAGCGCTGAGACACAAACATCTCCCTTTGTAAACACAGAAGTATTTTATCTGTGGAGTTTTGAACATCAACATCAACGTGCAGATTCCTGTTCACTGCCTTATCTTTAAATATTTATTAATTTGAGCATGACTCTGAAAAACGCATAGGGATCAAACTGGACAGAAAGTAGTGACCCTAACAGTGTGGCTCCCAGTCGCTGCTGTGTACAGAGCCTATTACCAAAAAAGTAGTACAGAAGGTTATACAAAAAAAATGTATTAACAACATCATCTGTTTTGAAGCAGCCCCCTCTCATACTGCTACAAAGTCAACATTTTTCCTCTAAATACACACAAAAAATTCCAACAAATAAATAAAATATCGAGTTTTTAAACATTTTGAACAATCTCTTAATGATTTGCCCCTTGTCTGGATTGAGGCCATCACAGAGCGTCACAACGTTTTGTTTAATTCATCCAGAGCAGTGTTTGGTCAGCTGCACAGGCTTGTTAGCTAAAATGCCTGTGTCCAGAACAGTGCTGAGGCAATAATGAACCTCTTTAATAAATGTGCAAGCAATATGAGACACTAACAAATCATTTAGAATCTGTTTTTATAACTCAAAGACAAATTAGATTTTGATGGATATAGTAATTTGTTTAATAATAGCGCAGAATATGAAAGCTTTACGATGGAGTCAAGAGGGAGTAACGAGATATTGAACGTTGAAACTGACAAAGGTGTTTACACATTGGCAAATTGTGTGTGCGTACTTTTACACACAGTAACTCGCTTAGTTCATTTGGTTTGAACATTTATACCAGGGGTGTCAAACTCATTTTGGTCTGGGGGCCGTATCCAACCTACTTTAATCCCAAAGGGGCCGGATTAGAAAACTCATGGCATATATACCCCAAAAATAGCAATAAGTTCAAATATTGTGCACAGAAACACAAATCTATTACAGAAGTCTTTTTTATTTGATGAACTCTTTCTTTTACAAAATATTATAATATTATGAACAACCTGAAACTTTAAGAAAAATGCAATTTCAACACAATGTTTTAACATTAACTTGTATTCATTTCACAGAATTCAGTCATGCTTTCTTTTTGCTCCTGAAACTTGGCATCTTTTAGCCTGCACAAGTGCATCAATATCAGTGTTTCGAGTGGCGTGTAAGATTATATTCCTTGAGCACTGCCACTTGTTGCAAATACACCAAGCATGCAGGTTTCCCATTCCCCTCTGTGAACAAATAGGAATTAGTCAATTTTTCTTGGAAAATCCTGCACTCGACGTCCACTTTTCTCATTTTTGACATTTTGCTGATGAGGGTGTCACGGTCAACAGTCAAAACGATGGTCCTTTAAGAGCGTTTGGAAAGAGGCGAGTCTTCATTTGTGCTGCTCTGGTGGGAGGGGCCATCGGTCATTTTATAGTCCATTCAGGGGACACTATCCATCTATCAGGCTAATATTTTTTCTTCATAATGGCAGAAAGGCAGAGCAATGAAGCTGAATAGCTTCACACTCATTTTAATAACAAATTATAGCCTGTATTTTGTTATCTTTTTACTGAAAGTTTTTTTGTGAAATTTACTGCAATTTTGTAGAAAACATAATGATATAGATATTAGTTATTGTCTAAAAATAACTGGATGAGGAAAAATAAAGCAAAAAAAAATACACAAGATAAATGAATTTATTTTGGGCAAGCAAACATTTTGCTTTCTTTCAATGGAACAAAATAACATTCAACTATTGACATCAATGCAACAGAAACAAAAACAAAACAAACAAACATCAAACCATATGGGGTATTCACACACAAGGATGCTGCTATGGTAAACTATGCAGAAAAGCAGCGCAGAAAATAACCAATAACAATAACCAGAATATAATTAAAATATTTTAATAGAAAATCAGCCGAGGGTCAGATAAAAGGTCTTGGAGGGCCGGATCCGGCCCCCGGGCAGCATGTTTGATGCCAAAATCTGTTACCTGACCTGACTAAGGACACCACGAGCCAAAGCAAGGATCAGTCCAAATCAGAAACAAGGCCAGAGCTAATACTGAATGAAAGATTATTGATAGAAGTGTGGGTCTGATATGTTGCCTGATATCTGTCAGATAAAAATACAGAGAGATACCAGTCTGGACCCACGCCCTCATCACGTCTTGAGCCAGAACTAAACACGATCGTGCAATCAGATTTGTTTTCTTTCAGTGGTGCATGTGGAACGAGGGAGCTCATTGGTCACCCAGAATTTTGAATAACATCTCCCTCATCTCAGATTGACAGTTTGGTGCTTTGCTCACTGATTTTGCAGAGGTCACCAAGATAGAAGAATTTCTCATTGTCCTCGTGTGTGAATACCCCATATTGTTTGTTTGTTTGTTTGTTTTGTTTTGTTCTTGTTTCCGTTGCACTGATGTCAATAGTTGGATGTTATTTTGTTCCATTGAAAGAAAGCAAAATGTTTACTTGCCCAAAATAAATAAATCAATTTAAAAAAAGAAATTCATTTATCTTGTGGATTTTTTTTTTTTTTTTAATCCATTAACCAATATCTAAATCATTATGTTTTCTACAAAATTGCAGTAAATTTCACAAAAAAAAACCTTTTTCCCTTCAGTAAAAAGATAACAAAATACAGGCTATAATTCATTATTAAAATGATTGTGTTAACACCTATTCAGCTTTCCATTATGAAGAAAAAATATTAGCCTGATAGAAGGAAAAAAAAAAATGTACCAAGACCAATGTATTAAAGTGTCCCCTGAATGGACTATAAAATGACCCACAAAAGTGCAGATATATCATTTTATAGACTTTATGTATGAAAGATTACAACACAAGTTTGATCCATTTTTGTGTAGAAATTATACTACAAGATATTCAAATTTTGCATCTTCAGTACAACAATCGCAATGTTGTCAGTAGTTATATTTCCCACGTCTACTCCAAAACATGTAGCTCTGACAGATGATTAAAAATGAACTCATGAGAAGATTCACTTAGCCATCACAACAATCCCATGAAGCCAAGATGAGCGTACTATAATGAGACGAGTGAATGTGAACGGTCACAGACTATGACAGAGAGATTAGATTAGTATCGAATGTGTTTAGCTCTATAACAAGCCATTTCACCTTCTAATTGCTCTTTGGCCTTTGTCTAATGCGTTTTCAATGGGAGAGTAGAGGGGGGCCCACACAGAACTATAATTAGAGCTTGGATAGTGTGTCTGGTGTAGCTGAAAAAGTTTACAAATAAAAGTCTGGAGGGAAGAAGCTGTGGAATCGGCTCACTACTGGTAGATAAATTAAAATAAGGCTGCGTCCCATTACTCTGTCTTACCCCTTCGTCTTACCCCTACCTCTTGGTTTTGTGTGTTCATGTGAGGGCAAGGGGTGTCCCGATTCAAATTTTGATCAAGGGCTAGGGCCACGACCGAGGGCTACATATGCCTTGAAAAGAAGTAAGCTCTCGACCAGACTTGGAACGAAGGGGTACGCCTACAAGCTCAGGCAGGTTTTGGGATCAGGATGGCAGCGTCACATCGACCAGCCAAGGAGTCTCATAAATGTATTTTCAGCAGTTGTAATTATCGATTAACAGTTGTTGCGGTTTTAATTGTAGTGATGTCTGTTTAGTCGGCGTTATCATTTTCATCGAACTTTCATGTACAGTATAAACAAGCTAGTTTTTTTGTCTACGTAGCAGCCAGGTAGAGGCAAGGGATAATGATGCAAACGTTAATCGAGTGGCATCCTATTTCTTAGGGGAACATTCGTTCCCCGAGCCCTCTCAGCTTGTTATCGAGGGACAAATAATGGGAGTATAGTCTTACGATAGTTTCTATAGTTACAGTATTTTGTAGTTTAGTGTAATTGAGTAGTTAGCATCTTAAAATCTCAATTAATTTAGGATTACACTAATCTTTATTAATCCACCGTGAGGGAAATTCATTCTCTGCATGTCAGGAGCAATGGATTCTACCCATGGTGCATGTGTTGGGTTGATGAAAGTGTCCAGAGGAAACCCATCATAACATGGGGAGAACATGCAAACTCCACAAAGAAAGGCCTGGGCAATACAGGAGCTGAACCCGGAACCTTCTTGTTGTGAGGCGTGAGAGCTAGCCATTCAACATATCCATCTATTCGATAACAGTTGTTTTTACTGCTAAAAAAAAAAAAAATGTCATAATGCACTGTAGGCAAAGCAATATTCTCACAGGTGGTGCTCCAACAACCTGAAAAGTTAGTGCACCTTTAAAATGATTAACATATACTGTACTGTATAATGGCTTGACCTCGCCTGCCAATAATAATGTGGAATTTGACTTGACAGATTTAGACTTGACTTATACTTGGCATCTGATCTCATTGTATAGGCTAAATACTCGCTGCTCCCTCAATGCCCCGAATCTCCTTGGCATGTTTGAAAAAGCATCAGTGTGGTTTAATTCAGCCAGGCCTGTGTAAAGTGGATCACAACCCCCTGACGTCAAGTATTTACTGGCAACAATCACCTCAGAAGATGAATGAATCTGGGGCCAAAGCCTTGTTATATGGATTTAGCTTGTCTCTGTTATAATAGCACAATAAAACATGCCTGTCTCTCATTCTATACAGCAATTGTACTGACACAAATAAAATTATTATGCAAAAATTATAAAAACATTATATGTATTATATGTATTATTATTATTATTATTATTAGTAGTAGTAGTAGTAGTAGTAGTAGTAGTAGTATTATACAATTATACTAGTATTGTACCTTCCTTCCTTGGATCCACTGCAGTTTGCTTACAAGCCAAACGTAGGAGTAGAGGACGGCGTCATCTACTTGCTGCAGCGGGCGCTCACCCACCTAGAGACCGCCGGGAGTGAGAGTCATGTTCTTTGACTTCTCCAGCGCCTTCAACACCATCAGGCCGGCGCTGCTGCGAGGGAAGCTGGAGGACACGGGAGTTGATGGACATCTCGCTGCCTGGATCATCGACTACCTCACTGACCGTCCACAGTACGTGTGGCTGCGTGGCTGTGAGTCAAAGGTGGTAGTCTGCAGCACTGGGTTCCCCCAGGGAACTGTCCTCTCACCCTTCCTCTTCACCATCTACACCTCGGACTTCACCTAAAGCACGGACAGCTGCCATCTCCAGAAGTTCTCTGCCGACTCGGCCATTGTGGGCTTGCCTGGTTTACACCTGACCATATCACAAGTGATACTGTATATGATCTGGGAGCCACCTTCGAAATATCTCGTAGCGGAGGTGTGGTTTACGATCGCCAAAGGCCGTTTATTGGGCGTTACGAATGTCTATCATTTGGCGTATATGTAGCCCATAGCCAATCATGTCAGTTGTCAGTTCAAACTACAAGCTTCCGTTTGTCACATAATACGCGTCACAGTCTTGCCACCCCTCCCCACTCTCTGATTGGCTCCCAGAATCGGGAGAGCTCGCTTGCCATAGTTGCCAGGCTGTCTTTCAGATCAGAACGAACGAAAGCAGCCTGGGATTTCCCAGGTTAATTGTGGGCTGTGTGTCTGAGGGGAACGAGCTGGAGTACCGATTGGTCATCAGTGACTTTGTGGACTGGTGTGGACGCAACCACCTGAGCCTCAACACCAGTAAGACAAAGGAGCTGGTGATCAACTTCAGGAGGAGACCACTACCTCACTCACCAGTGAACATCCAGGGGCAGGACATAGAGACTGTGGACAGTTTCAAGTACCTGGGTGTTCACCTCAACAATAAACTGGACTGGTCCCACAACACCGACGCCCGGTACAAGAAGGGCCAAAGTCGCCTCCACCTCCTGAGGAGACTGAGGTCCTTTGGAGTGTGCAGGCCTCTGCTCAAGACTTTTTATGACTCTGTGGTGGCTTCTGCTCTCCTCTACGCTGTCGTCTGCTGGGCCCCCAGCAGCACAGAGCAGGACAGAAAAAGACTTAATAAGCTGGCCAGGAGGGCCAGCTCTGTCCTGGGCTGTCCTCTGGATTCTGTAGAGGAGGTGGCTGGGAGGAGGGTGCTGGCCAAATTGACGTCCATCATAGACGACACCTCTCACCCTCTGCACCGGACTGTAGAGGAGCTGAGCAGCTCCTTCAGCAGACGACTGAGGCACCCCCAGTGCAAGAAGGAGTGCTACCGCAGACCCTTCATTCCCATCGCCATCAGACTGTATAACTCCACTATATAGTCCAAAGGTGCAATATTTTTCCATACTCTCTCTCAGTTACTGTTTTATTATTATTACTTTATTTTATTATTACTTATTTTATTATTGTCTGCAAACTCTCAAACTTTCTCTTGCACTAAGCTGCCTGGAGCTATTGTGGCAAGTGAATTTCTCCTATGTGAGATCAATACAAAGTCTTATCTTATCTTATCCTGTCAGATATGACTAATTTACATTATTCTATGTAAATGTGTTTTTGCCTGACATGTTCCACAGTTTGGAATTTAAAGACAAAAAAAAAAGTATTCTTGCTGTAAACTCGGACACCTGTCCACAGATCTGACTTGTAATTTGGCCTGGTGGGGTCATCTGCTTGCCAATTCAATTCAAGCTTATTTATGTAGCAAACACACACACACACACAAATACTTTTCGCCATGGAGACAGAGAAGTTTAAAGCCATACTATGGAATATCCCCGCCAAAGCAATAACAGCCCCATAAAAGCAAGTGTCAGAAAAGTGACATAGTGCATCTTTAACAGAATTCTAACCCAGGAGACCAGAGGATGTACATCAGTGTTTGCATGTTAGTGTCTGGCTTTTCAGATGAAAAACAAGGCTAATGAGTTTGTTGTTAATGACTTTAGGAGTGTTATCACTGCTGGTAAAAGCTTTAGCAAATCATTATCCCAACCATCTGGAGCTGAAAGCTCTGATGTAATTAATACTATGAGGAAGTGCCACATCTTACTATATAATGTACAGCATGTAATGACGCACTTTAGAAACACTGACACATTTCAATTACTTATAATGGAATCAATGTCATAGTTTTAAAGATACAAGATTTGTTTTTTATACAAGTGTAGACAAAAACATGCAAAAGCATGCATGATTTAAAGGCAGCTGTTTTTTGAATATGTGCCTAGCTTTCAAAATAAATAATAAAATAATAAAATACAATAATCCCTCGTTTATCGCGGGGGTTAGGTTCCAGAAATAGCCCACAATAAGTGAAATCCGCGAAGTAGGACAGCTTTATATTTTACAATTATTCTACATGTTTTAAGGCTTTAAATGCCTCACCACACACATTATACGCTTTTCTCAGACTGGAATTAAAGGTCCCATGGCATGAAATTGTCACTTTCTGAGGTTTTTGAACGTTAATGTGAGCTCCCCTACCTTGTTTAGCCCCCCCCTCATGGCTAAAAGTTGCAAAATGTCTAAACTGAGCATTTGCGGTCCTTTTCTGCGTTACACAAAACCAGTGTTGAAACGGGCGAGTTCGGACAAGGCACCTTTTTGACGTCAGATCGGCAAATGCAGCTCCAGCCCCTCCCTCTGTCTCCGCTCAGCGTCCCTGTATATCCCGCCCATAGAGTTTGGACTGTGAATGCGCTACAATGCGAAATGCGTTTTTTTAATTTGCCTGGAGGCACGTCCGAGTGTTTCTAGGCTCGCAAGTCCCTTACCCGACCCTCTGGACCTCTGAAATACCAGTGGTTTAATTTTATTTTCTGTGTAAATATGCTTTTTTTCATTGCAAAGTCTCTCATCTGTCTTCCTGTGTTAAACACGGAAGTGAGCAGACAGCGGTGCAGAGCTGCGCTTCCAGCGGGGGAAACCCCCCCCCGCTCCTTAGCCAATCTCTCTGTCCTTCTCATTTGCATTGAAGCAGCAACACCCAGAATAAAGCATTTTAGACACATATCTAGCCTCATGAAGACTGTCAGAGTCATATCTCATGCAGTGAGTGTTGATTTTGAAGAAGGATTCATTTACAGTATTAGGGAACCATTAAGGAGCCATATAAAAGCATCAAGAAGTACCATGTCATGGGATCTTTAACATTTTCTCACATTTGTTTAAAGTTTAAACACTCAAACTTTCATAGATTTTCAACAAAATGTATTAACAGTGGCGTGGGGGGAGACACGGCTCTGGGAGCCCCGCCAGACACGCGAGCAGCACTGCCACGTCCCTGGACGAAACACGCACCAACCCCTTGGAGAAGTGCGCGACACGTGCTGCTCTGTCACGGATTTGACCAGGATAAACCCCTCATCGTGGACAAATCCGTGACAGAGCAGCACGTGTCACGCAGTGCTGCTCGCACGTCTGGCGGGGCTCCCGGAGCCGTGTCTCCCCCCACGCCACTATTAATACATTTTGTTGAAAATCTATGAAATTTAGAGTGTTTAAACTAGAGACAAATATGAGAAAATGCAGCACGAGGCCGCGTGTACACCGGGGAGATAGAACTGCGGCGCCCGGACCGCGTGCTCTCAACCCGAGCCACAAACCGAACACGCACAAACGAACGCAAAAGCCCCACGGAGTGATTTAATCCTGGTTCAGACCTGGTCGACTTCTGGTCTAGACCTGGTTTAGTCCACGTTTAGTCCTTGTCTAGTCTCTTAGCCAATCAGGACGCAGACCACATTGTTACACTATTAAAAAAAAATGTTACACTATAAAAAAAAAAGATTTTTTTTTTTTTAAATCCGCGAGACAGCGAGGACGCGTAGAGTGAATCGCGATAGAGCGAGGGTTCACTGTACAACAATATGCCAATAATAAAACTCAATATGTCAGGAAGGATCAGTCACCCACTAATAAATTTTAAAAAACACATCTTCAGAACCTGCTTTGCGGTCTGTTGTTGTGTCCTTTAGCAAAACACCACAATATAACCTTGCTAATATGGATGGTTTATTGTAATTGAAACAATATTAAAAAAAAAAAAAACATTCAGATGCAATTCATAATTCTCTGATTGCATACAAAAAGCTGTGAGCTTTAAACCATGTTACAATGCTGTTTCCTCATCAAAAACATACCCAGAGTTGTACTTTGTGTCATTCGCATGTTTGAGTAATCAATTATTACATCTCCAAAGCTCAAAATGATCTGTTCCACCTTGTGATGTCATGAAGAGGTAGTTTTCAAGTTAACAGCTACGGTTTACATTTTGTTCAGTTGAGAATTGCAGTTCCAGGGCTGAAATCATCCAAATGATCCTAGTGAAGGTGTGTGGAGTTTAAAAACACTGTGGTGCACTTCCTGTATTACCATTATGACCTCACAAGGAACAGAGTGTCTTCTGTTTGAGAAAAGAACTCAGCCTAAATATGAAACACTTACGTGTTATACAATGTCATTTAGAGAATAGTTTGAACATTCCGTCTTTGACTCATTTCTGATTCTGACATACACTTGATCACCACTGTAGCTCCAGTTATTTTATTACAATAATTATCTTGTCTCAGGTTAGATAGACGCACATTGTAATCCTGGTCTGAAGACATGAATTAATCAGTGAAGCATTTAGTATTCTGCCTGCCAGCACTGACTCTCATTAGTTAAACAAGCTAATGGCGTCCTACTTAATCCCCTACTAGACTGTGTAACGGGTGGGAGAAAAATCAATAATGATGCAATTGTTGTTTTTGGGAATATGCTAAATTAGAATATCAAGCATGCAATCTATTTAAAAACTAAAAAAAAAAATGCAGCAAAAATAGCTAATTGAAAATAAACAGTGTAATCTACAAAACAAGGGTATGAAGTGATTGCCTTGGTTATAGATGGTTATATCTCCCCGTGTTCAGATGGGCATGACTGACAGGTGGATTAGGGACAGGGACACGCATAACTCCTCCGTATCAAAACAAATACGGCTGCTTGTATGAGAAATAAAAGAAAAAAATGACACAGAAGAGTGACAAACATCGCACAATCAATGCGTTACTAAAGTACGAGTTTAGCTGTGGAGGAGGTAACCAGACCAAAAGACCTTCTGTATGGGCTTCAAGATGAAAATTCAGATGAAAATTAGAAACATTACCATAGTGATTAACAATTGAAAACAGTATGTTGTTTATTTTGAATTGGTAAAAGGCTTTGAATAGAAACAATGAAGAGAATTTACATTTGAGTAAAGCTAAATAATGTGCTAAGTAATATGAGATATTTGGTCAATATAAGAGTCGACTGTGGTCCAAAGCAAGGGGGGAAAAAATTGCTGAAGAAACTCAAAATAAAATAAAAAAACTGAACATAAGACATCAGTACTGCAAAAAGTAATATTTAGGTAAGTTTAAATTACTTGAATTAATCACATTTAACTTGATTTGAATACATCTGACTTGACAAGTAAAAGTAATCTAATTGGAATAAATCTTTCTTTCTTGATTCAACAACAGAAGATTAAGTTTCTTATTTTAAGTTCAAAGAGCATTTTCGTATTTTAAGCACAGAAACGCTCGTTCCATTGGTAGATCATTTCATTCGTCAGGTGAAATTTACTCAAATGAAATGACTTAATTCAAGTCATTTTAACGTGGAAATATTTAACTTTTTGTAGCGCGAGTGTGCTATGCAGTCTTTTTCACTTTTTAATCTAACAGTCTTACCTGAATGCGGAGAAGACCACGATGGCGATGACGAGTGAGATGAGGGAGGTGGCGTAGCCCACAGTGTAAACCTGCCTGAACGTGGAGAGGTAGCTTGTCTGCAGATATGTGTGAAAACAACAGCCAGAAACACATGACAAAACTGCAAACATGTCAAAGGAACACACAGTGATGTTTTGTTGAGCTACAGAAATAAAATCCTGAAAAAGACTACAATCACTAATGTATTTCAAACTATATAAATCATGAAGAAATTGCTATTGCTATTGCTATTCAACAATGCATTTTATATTAATAAGTTAACATCATTTCTAAAAGTTCATAAAGTGTCCACCATTTGTCTTCTATTACACTGGTCTACAAACTTTTGGACTCGATCTGCTTTTGAGATAAAAGTGGCTAAATATCATTTATATTGATAAGATGAACTGAAAATCAATTGATAACTGTGCTGGTTAGCTAATGTCAAGATATGTAATGGTATAATAATAATATATATATTATATATATTGATATATGTTAAAACTCTAGACATATTAAAATGAATGTATTGGAATGTGCAGACAGGCTTTCAGATAGAACTGGTTGCTTGTAGACACACTGTACCTTCTGATAAACTACTGTTTTTGCCTAATTTTGCATAAATAAATACTATATCTTGGAAACTATAGCCAATCAGCACTTCTGACTTACTTTTTCTTTATGAGTGATCTAAACCTAGAAAAATGTCACTACTTCTGTTCTGGAAGCATTTTGCTTGTAGACCAGTGTTATTTTACCTGGAATGTTTCACAGTATAGCATAACAATAGTCTGTCTTACATGTATTCAATTTTTTTGCTTTGTATTATAGAAGTTCAATTTGTCAACTGGACAAAGTATGTTTGGTTGAAAACGTTTCGCCACTCATCCGAGAGGCTTCGTCAGCTCTAATAAGAATACTGGTAAGACACTTGCTTATATCTTGCTGCAGGGAGGAGGTGTGAAAAACAGGCGTGTAGGGATGAATAGGGATCGTTATCTAGACGCCAGAGAAACAAAAGACGGAAACCAATGAGATATTTTCGGAAAGTAGTTAGCTAGTTAGCTCCTCCCTGCAGCAAGATATAAGCAAGTGTCTTACCAGTATTCTTATTAGAGCTGACGAAGCCTCTCGGATGAGCGGCGAAACGTTTTCAACCAAACATACTTTGTCCAGTTGACAAATTGAACTTCTCCTTTTATCATGGATTCTACCTGGACGACTGAGGGACTTTTCACGCATCTTTGTATTTATAGCTAAAAATAAATAAATCAAAATATGCATTCTGGCTGTGAGCAAGGCTGCCTCTCCACAAACCTGACTTGTAACTTGCCTAGTGGAGCCAACTTGTCTGCATGGAGGTAGAAATGTTTCACAACATGGAGACCAAACCAGGCCAAGTCACAGGTCAGATCTGTGGAGAGGCAACCCTGCTCACAGACAGAATGCCTGTTTTTCTAAGTATTTTTGAACAATAAACCACCTGTAATTGAGTAAATGTAAGGTAGCTATGTTTAATGTCATATTGTGGAACATTCAAAGCAGAACAATGACCTATCCATAGAAACAAGAAGGTGACACACTCCCTATTGAAAAGATACATTATAAAATATAGTGGTTTTAACTGTGTATTAGTAAAATTAGTAGTCTAACCTGTCATAGGCACTTTAAAGTTCTTAAAACAATATTCAGGACACATTTATGTTGCAAAGTTCTTATCTGTAGGGACTTTTAAACAAATGCCATCTTCCCACTCGCTCACTGCACACACAAACTTTGCCATTTCACAGCAATCTGCCTTGGTGTAGTAGTTGGCCTTTTTGGCTCCAGATGTATCTTCATTCATTAAAAATGTATTGCGCTACTTCACTTCACTTCTCTTGGCAGTGCATGTTGTTTACAGACTCAAAGTGTTCTGAAATGTATGTAAACTAATTAAAGTTTTATTTATTTTTTTGTAATTAACTAAATTCATATAAGGATTGGCTGCAGACAATTATTACAAAAACCCATAGCTTCAATAGATTAACCTCTAAATCAAAGCAAGCTTACTAAGGCATCTCATACAACTGTCCCTAGAGTGTGATTTTAGCAAAAACTCATAAAACTATACAATATAATACTGCAGTAATATCATAAAGTGACAAATTTATGGCAAAAACATCCAATCTTGTAATTAAAATTGATGCTACAAGTCTTCATATTTGTGTGGCTGTGTATGTACCAAACATAAAAGTCAGATAAAGTTGTAGCAGTAATATTGAGTGGTGAGTACCTCATACTCAGGCTCGGGGTCCTCTCTGAACTCACAGGCTTCATCATATGGAGGGTACAGCTCCGACCAGCCCTTAGACGTGCAGTTCCTGTAAACCCAACCTGAAACACAACAATGCAGAGCTGTTGACTAAAGACATGTTCTGTGCACCCATTAGTTCATTCAAAGGGAGCAGCACTGGAAAAACCTCTCAAAATTATTACGACTTGTGAACAACATCTTCATAAGTGAATATATATATTGAACTCAAGTCATCCCAAAACTCCACTCTTTGCATTCTCTGGTCTGCTTTGATCCATATAAAGCCTTATAATTTGACAACAACAAAAAAGTCCTTGGGGGAAGCAAGGATCTGTGCCATCAGCCCCTCTGACCTCCACCAACACTCACTCACATGCCACTTTTATACTAGGGTCAGGCCTGGACTGGCCATCTGGCATACCGGGCATTTTCCCGGTGGGCCAACAGTCCTCGGGGCCGGATGTTGTGGATGGCGCGGTACCGGGGCGGTCTGTCGGCGAGCTGCACGGGGAACGGCCGGGCCCGCGGGTGTGTGGCGGCGCATCGGATAGTAGCTTCAGTCGGGTGTCCGTGAGAAAGCTGCGCGCTATAGCCTCTGCATTAGCTGCTGACAACAGACCAGCGGCACCAGGCAGGGTTGTGCCGACGGTAAACCCCAGAAACCCAGTTTTTAAAAAACACCACATGTTCAAGTTTTTTCAAACACTCAACCAATCCAAAATTATCTGAGACCCCAGTGCCAAGCCAAAGGGACTATCATGTGGACATCTAAATGTTAGAATCGTGAACAGGTTGAACATCTCTTATGCGAATCTGTTTTGGTATGCCTGAATCTTGGTTAAAACAAACATTTGCAGAAGCTTTAATAAATATGCCAGGATATCAAGTCTTTAGAAAAGACAGAGGAGCAAGAGGGGCAATGGTGGGGGAGTCCTCCTGTACATTAAGAACACCCTAAAATGTAAACAGTTAGACTGGCCAAAATTAACAAGAATCCATGTTTATGGTTACAACAAGGTCACCCTAAATCATTTAATCATTTATTGTTCCCCGCCAGGTTCATAATCACACTGTTCATCATACTGCGAATGAGCTTGAAAACATAGTTAACTAGCTAGTGGGCAGCTAACTAAAAAAATAAAGGTTTAGATGGCAATCTACAGTGGTCTATTTGCTTGATTATATTTACATTGTGTCTAAACAACAAACCATATTGATTGAATAGATAATACTCCCTACAACTGTATACAGCTTGTACTGAACATCATATTTGATACTGTATTTTATATTTGACTACTACTTTTCTATTTAAATCTGATTGTACATATATATTTATTATCATTATCTTATGTATATAATCGTGTCTCATCTGACACAGGTCTATTGCTCTTTGGTTGCTTTTCCATCTATTTTTCTTTTTGTTCTTTTACCCTCTGTTATATATCATATATCATATATTATATTTGATGAGTGAGCTACCGTACTCATAACAATTTCCCTTGTGGATCAATAAAGTTTGTCTAAGTCTAAGAATACACTTTAGGTTAACAAGAAACCTTTTAATCATGTAAATGTTTCCACACTACTGACTCCATGGGTGGCATCCATATTGGTCAGACTTTTTTTGATAAACAACAAATTCCATACACATCATACATTGAATTGGCTGATTTAAGCTACCTTAAGTGAGAGCATCGTTACTTCCAGCCATCTTGCCTTGCCTTGTGCTGCCTTAGTATGAGATTTACCTCATCATTATCAAAAATAAAAATGTAACCTAAAGATACTAAATGTTTTGTTTAGATAGTTCCACAGTTTTTCCAGGTAGTACCCAATATTTTTATTTTTAATTTAGGTTTTCTATTTATCACGTAATAAACTGTAATAATCTGTCCCTCTTCCTGTCTAGTCAAGCCAAGCTGTTGAGGAGAGAGAAGAGAGAGTAGATTACTTTTCCCATCCAGAGCCTGCTAGAATGCAAGAATTTTTAAATCACCACCCAAAGCAAGATGCTACAAACCCTGTAGTGAAGAACATGATCCCCTCGGACTTGACATCATCAAACAGTAAAATACATTACTTTGGGGAACACAAACATAAATTAGTCTGTTGTGCTCCGCTAATTATGAGGGGCCGTTCTTAGCCAAAAATGCCAGGGCCGTTTTTTTGTCCCAGTCCAGCTCTGACTAGGGTCATTCCAGAATTGGAGGACATTTTACGTCCCACCCATCAAATATTAAATAATCCACATACAAAATACTAAAACATACAGTTGAGTGAAATAAGATTTTCCTCTTGATTAGCAGTAACAGGTAAACAGCTAGCTTCTACTCCTGAGATGAAGCTAACATTAGTGCGGATTTGCAACCCTGTTACTGTGATTAGAGTGAATAAATAAATAAACCAAATAAATCATGTAATAAAAAATGTACCATTGATCCCTAAGCTGAGCTAATCAAGAATTTGATAGTTTATTACCTTTTATTGATGAATATGTAGCAGAAAATCTGAAAAGTGAAGGTTTGTTTTTTTAAGAATTTTAAAGCTCATATGTCTTCCAGTTCTGGAATGACCAACTAGGCAAGGTCGGGGAAGTGTCTTGCCTAAAGATACCACGACAAACCCTGGTTAGTTTCTGAGATCTGATGAGAACAGGCTGTGACATGCCAGTAAGGCAAATGAACTGACCAAAACACTGACAGATTATAGCCCTAGTTTAATGCCATAATATGAAGCATTAGGAACCAGAAGTACTTGTTCAGACATATACGAAATACATACTTTTAGCTCCCATCTCCATGGTTGGTGATTTGTGCCAAAACTAATTGACTTGTCGAATTATTTTTAAAAATCTATTTTTAATCAAGAATAAAAGGATTAGGAGTGCTGTGTGGGTACATGCAAAATACAGATTTTTCAAGGATTACTGACAACATGTGCTCAATTGGAGAAAGAGATGCTTATTTACAAGAGAAAGCAGCACTGTCTATTTGGGTAAAATATGTGTAGAAAAATGTATATGATAAATCTTCTCAAAGACATACTAAATCCAAGACTGGGATTTTCAGAATACTTAAAAATCCTAAACATTTTTAACCAAATATACAAATTAGTTTTCTCGTGTAATATTTTAAGCCTTTTCCTTTGTGCATATTCACTTTTGCATACTGCTTTGGCCTGAAAGAGTAAACTTAAACCGGAGCTTTTCCACTAATGTATCTATGAATAAAATGTGATCTTTCAAATCCTACACCATAAGTGAATGATGGATTATCAACTGTAGTGCATCCATGATCCCCAGAGCTAGTGGCTTCAAACCTTATTACTGCATCTTCACCAGCTGAGCGCTTTGTCATAGTTCAATAAACACGGTATTTGATTTAGCTGTGGTGGCCCTATGCTAGCCCTGCTCTGCTTCTTCACCAAGAGCCCATCCATCTTCACCAATTCAATCCATGTCATCATTTCTTCATGTAACCTGCCTACACTGAAGGGGACATATTGTGTAAAAATCAACTCTAGTCAGCTTTTATCCTTGCTTAACTGCGTTCCCTCCCTTGAGTGATCTGGTATTGTTCTGCATTCAAGGCTTAAGTGCTCATAAAATTTCACTTTTCCCCTACCCCCTATCTCTATCCCCTGACTTTACTAATTGCGAGTGTTCTAAAAATTCAGAGTCTGGGTCATACAAAATGTCACAGCGTCATTTTTCAACACTAATGAAATGACCATATGAAAAGGCAGGGCTTCACAGTTCTGTTTTGAAAAGGATGTCAATGAGCACTTATTCTTAAAGGCTCTGGACCCAATTTTTTCACATTTATCTGAGCAAAAATGGTCTTGGCCCAGTGCTGATATAAGCAGCTCTAATTCAGGTCAAAATAAGCCTGCTGTGTACTCTCTGTATCTAATAATAATGTGTTTTCTTGGCTGATAAACAGGAAGTGCGAGTTAACAGGCTAGTTGTTGTTGTTAGCTTTAGGGATGCACCGATCCGATAACAATACTGTGTCTGCTGATACCTAGTATGAACCGATACCAATGTAGGGACAGAAAATGGCACTTCTTTGCTAAAAAAAAAAAAAAAAAAAAGTTAACTTATTACAGAAAAGTTATTAGAACTGTTATTTATCCTTCAAATAACTACAATGTCCAAGTCCAAAATCAGTCTGTATTCTTATTATATCCAATTAAAGGCCCAACTAGGGTATAGTCTGAACCAATAAAAAATTCAGAATCGGTGATGATATTCAATCACAGTATTGGCATCGGTGCATCCCTAGTTTTGCTTTATGGTAACTGCAAAACTCCCCTCTGGTCTCTGAAAGTTGTGCAAAGCACTTATAAACTCATGGCAGCAAATAATTAGGATGTTTGGAATACATAAGGAATAATATTGGTCCACTACAAATAATTTAAAATGAACTAGTTCTGTTTTTTACATTTTTAAGACAAGACAACAAAATGTAAAAGAATGATCTACTTATGTTCAGGGCTCTCAAGTCTCACGCATTGAGAGCAGTGTTGGGAGTAACTCGTTACAAAAGTAATTAATTACTGTAATGCATTACTTTTTGGTGTAACGCAGTAATGTAACGCATTACAGAGAAGAAAATCGGTAATATATTACTCGTTACAATGCCAGTAATGCACATTACAATGCATTTTTAACCTGCTTTGTTTTTGTGGGTTTTGCATTTTCTTCATACAAAGTTCGCGGATCACCGCGAGATCAGCTACTGAATCTGATAAGTCCGCGCAGAACATTACATTTCATACAAAGTTCCGCGAGATCAGCTAGTGATATAAAAGTCCGCGCAGACCATTCCATTTCCTTTTACTTCGTCTCGAACTGGCAGACTGACAAAGGATGACAGAACCAGAAGAATCGGATAGTGCTAGCTCCTAGAGGGCAATACAGCTGGAACTATCTTAATACATATGGGCTATATTCACAGATGTGTATACCAAATGTGAAAATGCCATTTGCTACAGAATTGAAGAGGATGGCAGTGAACAGGTGCTGGAGTGCATGGTAAGGTGTGGCAAGAAGGGAAAGGACGATTTATCTTTTGGTATTGTAAGCTGGTAAGAAGCAATTACTGAACATGTTGGTTTTCAGTCTGCAGGCTCCCAAAACCTCCTGGATGGCAGGCGAAAGTCATGACACATGAGCAGTGTTGGGAGTAACTCGTTACAAAAGTAATTAATTACTGTAATGCATTACTTTTTGGTGTAACGCAGTAATGTAACGCATTACAGGGAAGAAAATCGGTAATATATTACTCGTTACAATGCCAGTAATGCACATTACAATACATTTTTAACCTGCTTTGTTTTTGTGGGTTTTGCGTTTTCTTCATACAAAGTTCGCGGATCACCGCGAGATCAGCTACTGAATCTGATAAGTCCGCGCAGAACATTACATTTCATACAAAGTTCCGCGAGATCAGCTAGTGATATAAAAGTCCGCACAGACCATTCCATTTCCTTTTACTTCGTCTGGAACTGGCAGACTGACAAAGGATGACAGAACCAGAAGAATCGGATAGTGCTAGCTCCTAGAGGGCAATACAGCTGGAACTATCTTAATAACTATACATATGGGCCATATTCACAGATGTGTATACCAAATGTGAAAATGCCATTTGCTACAGAATTGAAGAGGATGGCAGTGAACAGGTGCTGGAGTGCATGGTAAGGTGTGGCAAGAAGGGAAAGGACAATTTATCTTTTGGTATTGTAAGCGGGTAAGAAGCAATTAATCAACATGTTGGTTTTCAGTCTGCAGGCTCCCAAAACCTCCTGGATGGCAGGCGAAAGTCATGACACATGAGAGATTTGCACTGTAGATTGCCAAATCCTTATTTCCAGTCATTTTGGCGAGAGTAACTAAAGTAATGCAAAAGTAGTGTAATGCCTTACTTTTTATTTAGAGTAATATTGTAATGTAAGGCATTACTTTAAAATGACAGTAACAAGTAATAAGTAGTGCATTACAGTTTTTGGGTATCTTACCCAACACTGATTGAGAGTGTGACACACGCAATTCGATGTGTTCACACGCTCACACGGCATGGCATTTCTCACGCTGATTTTTTTTATTTTTTTGTGCCCAGAAAATCGGTCTGTGTGGCTCAGTTTATGCAGGCACCGCGCGTTTTCAGCAAAAAAAACTCCCCCCCTCCTCCCCGCCCCGCTCCGCGGAAAAAAAAACTCAGTTATCAGGCACCGCGCCCTTTTCAGCCAATCAGAAAATAGATTGTTCTGTTGTTGGGCAGACTGTAGAGTGTAGTTTCAGCTGCTAAGCACACTAAGGACAGCGACTGAACACGAGGAACGACAAAACGGTGATGATAAAACAAACTGAGAACCATCAGGTAATAACTCTCATTAGTTGCTTTGTAGTTTAAGTTTGAGAGTGTGACACACGCAATTCGACGTTTCACACCGCATTTCTCACCCAATTCAAGCCTTTTCCTTGGGAAAAATTGTTCACTTGTACCCCCCCCCCCCCCCCACACACACACTTGAGAGCCCTGTTATGTTATAGTTTTAAACTAAATAAAGAATAGTGCAATATGCCTCCTTAACCCTAGAGCACAATCGCCGGGTGATTTTCACCCGAGCAAAAGTGATGTGACATGATTTTCAATATTTTGCATTTTTCTGAGTGTCATGGGTCTCTGGGTAGATTCACCATTGTTTTTGACATCTTTGAAGGTATAGGTGATTCCCTACCCCAAAGCCCACTTTTTCCTACAGGCTTTCAGGTGATTTTCACCTGTCAATAGTGAAGGAGGAATGTAAGAATATAATGAATTTAATGTAAGAGGATGTAAAAAATAGATAAGTAAGAGTGGTCCTGGAATGAGTATCTATCCTTATTTAGTGCAGTGGTTATGAATAAATATCACAAAGTGGTGATTTCAAAGGGAATTCTTATGGTGAAAACAGTATTTTAGTCAACTGGTCATTTTTACCCACTGAAAAAATATTATTTTTGTTCCTCTCTCCTGCAACTGTTCGTGTGTCACGGAGTCTGTGCTTCACCAGGGAAGCCTCACATGTCCCAGGAATGGGCGGACCAAAGACCAAGTTTTCAGTATCATTATTATTATTGAGGCCATGCACCGAAGGTGCAAGCACCAAACACATAGTGTTATTATTATACATTATTCTTCGACCTATGGGAGTCTATGGCAACCCCTAGAACCGTTTGGTAAAAAGATGTGAAATTTTGCATGCACATTTTCAGGAATTTTCTGCGTTGCCTAGCAACGCCTTTGATCTGTCTTTGATCTGTCTTTGATCAGTCTTTGATCTAGCCGAAGTGAGCTCATATCTCGGGAACCCTTCATAGGATTATTTTTACAGATGTTCGCGTCCTTCCCAGGATTCCCCACAAATTACAGGGCCCCAGGTTAGACCCTGTCAGACCCTGTTAGACCCTGTTAGGCCCTGTTAGACCCTGTCAGACCCTGTTAGACCCTGTCAGACTCTGTTAGACCCTGTCAGACCCTGTTAGACCCTGTTAGGCCCTGTTAGACCCTGTCAGACTCTGTTAGACCCTGTCAGACCCTGTTAGACCCTGTCAGACCCTGTTAAACCCTGTCAGACTCTGTCAGAATCAGAATCAGAATCAGAAAGGTTTTATTGCCATATGTTTGAACATGTTCACAACATTAAGAATTGCTTCGGTACTCGGAGCAAAATAAAAATAGAATAAAATAAAATAAGCAGAAAACTTAAATGAACAAATTTACAAGAATACAAGAATAATAATAACAGTGCAGGTGCAGGTAATGTTCAGGTGCAAAAAAAACTCAGCACAGGGTCCTGTGACTGACATAGAGCGGGGGGGGACAGTCCTAGTGTCACTGCAATTGCATCTGGCTTTATTAAAGTTGCTGTCCTACTGGAGCAGCACATGTACAATACATTTGTTTTAAAGAGGAGATTAAAGATCCCATGACATGGTACTTCTTGATGCTTTTATATGGCGCCTTAATGGTTCCCTAATACTGTTAATGAATCCTTCTCCAAAATCAAGACTCAGTGCATGAGATAGCCTCATGAGCACAGTCCTATTCATAACTATGTCTCTGAAACGCTTTATTCTGGGTGTTGTTGCTTGAATGCAAATGAGGAGGACAGAGACAGGCCAGTGCAGCGGGTGGGGGTGTGGCCAAATACACAACTGTTTCCTGGATTAGTGGTGTGCTGTCACCCACTTCTGCGTTTAAACGTGGAGAAAGATATGACACGCTTTCCATTAAAAAAAACACATTTCCACCGTCTCAACCGTCTGGTAAAAAGTTGTGAAATTTTGCATGCACATTACAGCCAGTCCCCTCATTACCCACAGCAATTTATAGGCCCCCACCCCCACATGCCTACATGCTGAGGCCTACATGCACCTTCGGTGCTTGGCCCCACATTGCTGCTTGCAGCTATATTTATTTTTTTTATTTTTTTTTATTTTTTTATTTATCTTAAATTCCTAATTTTTCAGTAATTTTGGAGCATGTTTTTAGGGTCTTCCTATGTTTTTTTTTTTCATTTTGTTACACATACCACAGCTGAAAATAAAAGAAAACCACTCTAATTTATAATGTGTTGTCATATTTTGATCTATTTTTCATGACAAGTACTTTTTATTGGGTACATTATATCGGGTAAAAATTACCTGGCAAAAGTGTTTTAGGGATAAAATCTTGTCCTGCGGTTGCTGTGAGCATGCAGCACCAGTGAGTGTTTACATTTGTGCACTGTGGTGTAAAAACTGAAGCTTTCGTATCTGTGGTTCTGTTTTGCTTGTTGTCTTGTGCCCATTTAGTTGGCCACAGAGGGATGAGCGATGCTTGGACTGGAGTGGGCGGGTACAATAAGCACAGCTGCCCATTAGTTCCATTGTTCACCGTTCTGGTTGAATAAAGACATGGGTACATGTTTAAGCTGGGCAAATAGGACTCTGCTGATAATTGTGCCTTTCACTGTCACATTAAAGCCAAGTTTGTTGTCACTGACGAGAAACGATTTCCATTTCACCGCAACCAGGAGAAAACCCTCAGATCCTTGACTAATGACCACGACCACATAAAACAAGTGGTTGCTAACTAGATCACCCATTTAAAAGGTCCTCTAGCTTTCTGGTGGTGGAGGGTTTGACACTGCTTGTCTACATGGAGATGTTGTTGATTTCCAATGATGCACCAAGTCAAGTGACAGACTAAATCTGTGGCAAAGCAAGCCCACTCTCACTATCTCAAGGTATGAAAAACACAAGATGGTTTAATGTCATACTCTGAAATATCCCAGACAAGACAATAACATCGTCATGGAGCCTCGGTGTTGTGGAATAGAAAAGTTACATAGTGTAGCTTTAACACACTTTCTGCACCCATTTAGACCACATTAGCATGGATTAATTGCTGTGAAGACTATGCCCTGAATATTAAACACTTTAATCCAAGGAGAGAGAGGACACGGACACCACAGAAGACACACCAGAAGGACAAGGACAAAAGCAAGAAGAAGCTCCGCACGGCCGGCATGTGGCGGTGCCATGAGCTCGTCTTTTTGTTTTTGGTGCTGCTCCATCGCTTTGGATTACACGTTTTTCTGCTGACTTTCTGCCTCGAGGATGCCGCTGGAGAGGATTCTGCGCATCCTATGGACTTTTGGAGACTACGGGCAGTTGGACTGGTGGGAGGACGGCCAATTCACGTGCGCACGCCGGTGGTGCAGGACTGTAGGATAACTATGTGAACTTTATTCTGTTGTTTTTGTTTTTATTTGTGTGTGTAGTTTTGTATCTCAGATAAACGGAGACTGTTTTTTATAAAAATAAAAATAAAAATCCAAGGAGTCATTGTAGCTCTGCTGCACATTTTGCCTCTATATAATATAAATTGGCTCATGTGGCCTCTTTCACAACATCCATAAATAGTCTCTTTGGTCTTCTAAGATCTGACCTCGACATACTAATATATGCAGATATAATGAACTTATTATTGCTATGTCTATGTGTTCAAGACCAAGACACAATATTGTATTTATTTTATATATTTATGTAATTAGGGGGCCAAGCACCGAAGGTGCTGGGCACCCTATAGGAATTGTATTCCGTTGCCTAGGCAAGTTGCCTAGTAACCCTTTGATCTTTCCTTTGATGTTCTGGTCTCAAGATTATTATTATAATTATGCTTGTTGTATAGGAAGTCTATGGCAGCCCCTAGAACCGTCTGGTAAAAAGTTGTGAAATTTGGCATGCACATTCCAGCCAGTCTCCTCATTACCCACAGCAATTTATAGGTCCCCAGCCCCAACCGTCTAGTGGCACCAGCAGGTCAAAGTTGCAGAAATTTGTCAATTGCCTAGCAACGCACCTAGCAACCTTTGATATGTCTTTGGTGTGTCTGTTCTGACAGGGTTAGACCCTGACCCTGTCAGACCCTGTCAGACTCTATTAGATCCTGTCAGACCTTGTTAGACCCTGTCAAACGGTGCTTGGCCCCCACATTGCTGCTTGCAGCTATATTTTTAGATAGTTTTGGAGTTTTCAGGCATAATAAAATTACTGAAGAAGTATCAAGAGCTGCTATAATTTGAATACCAAAAGGTTCTGTGTTAAAGAAGTCATTGTTTCTACTTATCCAAGTAAAAAGTAAGTACAGCTCTGAAAAAAATAAGAGACCACTGCATTTTTTTTTTCTGAAATCAGCATCTCTACCTGTATTACAGCCATTCCATTCCAACGTCTGTTGAATTCTAACACAAACACAAAGCTGAGCTACTTCAGTTCTTGCACCAGGAGTGGAATAAAGTCACTCCAAGTAGAAGTCTTCAGGAAGCCCACACACACAGACCAATACCTGCTTTTTGATTCACACCACCCACTGCAGCACAAACTGGGTGTTATTCGGACATTACAACACAGGGCCCAAGTGGTTCCCACAAGCACAGAGGGTAAGGAGAAAGAAGAACAATATGTGCAGGAAGCCCTCTTTGTTTGTGGATATCCTAAATGGGCTGTCAACAGTGGTGAAAGTAGTTTTCATTTCTTACAGGTGCTATAATGTCCAGTGCATCACTTTACCATTGTTTTAGCCGTTTTTTTTGTTTGTTTTTTTAAGTTTTACACCTTAAAATGGAACTACAGTGCTGACTCAGCATAAACCCTCTCTTGCCGGGGGGGGATTCAAACTTACAACCCCCCGGGGGGAAAAAATCAATGACTTACCAGTTGAGTTAACCAGCCAGTTGAAAATTTAGTTAACCAGCCGGTAGCTTTCAGTTATTCTCGAAAGGCATAGTGTGGTTGTGTGTTTTACTTAAAGGAAAAGTAACGTTTTTTTACAATCTGAGCCTTCTTTCGGCAATAAAACAAGTAGTTTTACTCACCCATAGCACTTTGGTGTCAATTGGAGCAGTATCGTAGAAGTTATGTTGTAGCCGTTCTGTTCTACTAATGATCCCGTATCCGTTAACATGGTGCTCGGGGCATTACTTTGCGGTCTCCAAATAACACAAACTTTAGCACTTTTCAAATCACAGAAGATCGCTGTGTCAGCGTAGACTTTTAGTGGATTCCAAAACGGCCTGAAACCCGATATGCAGCTATAGTTTCATTTGATGACGTCATCAGAGAGGACAGTGCGCATGCGTGAACTCAGCTGTTTTGTAAACACCACTAGTCCGAAAGAAGCTAACACCGGTCTGAACTTTACTTTTCTGTTGCGATATCGGGTTTCAGGCCGTTTTGGAATCTACTAAAAGTCTACGCTGACACAGCGATCTTCTGTGATTTGAAAAGTGCTAAAGTTTGTGTTATTTGGAGACCGCAAAGCAGTGCCCCGAGCACTCATGCTAACGGATACGGGATCATTAGTAGAACAGAACGGCTACAACATAACTTCTACGATACTGCTCCAATTGACACCAAAGTGCTATGGGTGAGTAAACTACTTGTTTTATTGCCGAAAGAAGGCTCAGATTGTAAAAAAAAATGTTACTTTTCCTTTAAATAGCGCACCTTACTTTTTTTTTTTTCAAATATGGTTTAACCATATTCTCTTAGCGGTGCTGCGTACAGGCTGTGAATTTTATACCAGTGCTGCGTTCCGGTGCACACCGCTTTACTTTCACCACTGGCTGTCAACAAAACCAAGAGAGACAAGGGCAAGAAACAAGACAACAGAGAATCCGAACCCAGGAGGAAAGGGGTAGCGATTCCGTACCTGGCCGGCGTTTCGGAAAAACGAAAAAAAGATTTTCAGACAATATGAAATCCCAGTTTATTTCAAACCCACAAACACTTTAAGACAGAAACTGGTCCACCCAAAGGACAAAACACCGAGCCACAAACAAAGCAATGTGGTCTACTCCATTCAGTGTAGTGAAGACTGCAGTGAGCGCTACATTGGAGAAACAAAACAGCCACTTCACAAGATGATGTACCAACACAGGCGGGCGTGCCAGAGTGGATCTTCATCTCCCGTACATCTTCACCTAGAAGCCACGGGCCATTCATTTGAGGACAGTGAGGTTCAGATCTTAGCCAGGGAAAAGAACTGGTTTGAGAGGGGAGGTAAAGAGGCAATTTTTGTTAAAAAAAAAAGAGAATCCGTCGTTAAACAGAAATGGGGGAGTTAGACATAACTTGTCTCCCATTTATAATTCGATTCTCAAACCAAGTCAAAACAGACACAGAAACAATAGGGCAGACATGCCAGGGTCAGAGGGGTGGAGACGGTTGTTAGGTTGAATAAGGATGCTAAACTAGATGCCAGAGAAATTCGAAAAACAAAAGAAACAAATTAGTTGAGATAGTTTCAGAACTATTTCAGTGTAGTGAGCTCCTCCTAGGGCTGAATAGAAATGCTAATACTAGACGCTAGAGAAATTCAAAAAACAAAAGAAACAAATTAGGTGAGATAATTTCATAACTATTTCAGTGTAGTGAGCTCCTCCCTGCAGCTAGATATAAACAGGGTCTAACCAGCACTAGAACCAGAACTGACGAAGCCTCTCGGATGAGTGGCGAAACGTTTTCGACCAAACAAACTTTGTCCAGGTGACAAATTGAATTTCTCCTTTTATCACGTCACCCAAGAACAACGTGAAAGCATGAAATCATGAAATGCATGAACTGCATGAAAGCTGTGATTAAAAATAAGGGTTATTGCACCAAATATTGATTTCTGAACTCTTCTTAAAGGGATATGCCACCCCCAGGTCAAATTTGGGCATCTCCCCACAGTCCAGAGACTAAAATAAGTGGTGGAAAGCGTTTTCCTGCTCACCCAGCCATTGTCCGAGCCTGTCGCCACTGACCGCCGCGGTATCTGCAGCTACTCCGCCTTAGACTGGAGTCTAACGTCGCCAGAGAAAGATTTCGGCCAAAAGGAATTAATTTGCTCGATGCGTTTCCCAATTACTTTATGTGTAGTGCGCATTCATATCGAGTGCAAATAAATGTGCAAATCAACACGGAGAGCTTGCCTTGGTCATTTTGGGTGGGAACTATTTTCCAGTGCGGAAGAATACAGTCGAATCACGCACCACGTTGTGCAACAGGGGAACTCCCTTCCCGGTGCGTAACTGGGATTCCCCTGGCAGCATGCTGCGTGATTCGACTGTATTCTTCCGCACTGGAAAATAGAAAATAGTAGTGAATGCGCACTACACAGAAAGTAATTGGGAAACGCATCGAGCAAATTAATTCCTTTTGGCCGAAATCTTTCTCTGGCGACGTTAGACTCCAGTCTAAGGCGGAGGAGCTGCAGATACCGCGGCGGTCAGTGGTGACAGACTCGGACAATGGCTGGGTGAGCAGGAAAACGCTTTCCACCACTTATTTTAGTCTCTGGACTGTGGGGACATGCCCAAATTTGCCCTGGGGGTGGCATATCCCTTTAAGTCTAAACATTAGTATTATGTTGTTTTAAATGGAGTTAATGTGATTAACTGAAATTCAGGAGCAGGACCACGCCTCAACCACCTTCTCCTCCTCACCAGCGAATCACAGTTCACCATAACCACACCTCTAATTTCCCGGAGCTATTTATAGCCACTCATCCCTTCATTCCAGTTCGTCTCGGTTATCTCGACAGCTCAACCGCGTCAGCTCGCTCGAGCTGGGTTAACAACCCGTCACATTCAAACACCAACCTGCCTCACGTCTCCTCGTTCCTTCCAGTCCGCAATTCCTTACGCCGCGACGGATTTCTATTCAGGAATCCGCAGCCGGAGGATCTTTCATCGCATATCCGCGGCGTCCAGCCCACGGCCCGCGCCGCCCAGCGAACGCTCCAGGCGCGCGCTCACGCAGCGGACCTCCACCTCTAAGGAGCACCCACCGTCAATATCTCTGTGCTGGAGGCATATACGGGATAACCACATTGTCCCTCTCGTCGCCACCTCCTCCTCGTATAGGCGAGCGCGCAGCCCGGTGTACTGTCAGAGTGAGACGGTGTCCCGTAGACCGGCTTTGGCAACCACGGCTTTCGGCACAGCGCGGCCCGGCCTCCAGCAGCCACAGCGTTCGGTACCGCCCAGCACCCGCCGTTTCCCTTCAGGCTGACACATCAAGACGGGACCTTCAACAGTTTAGATCAAGAATGTAACCCCGGCGCCCTGGAACGAGGCGAACGAGCTTCCGGGTTCCCATCAAGTTTCCCGCGTGCAGCTGCAGACGTCGCCACTCCCTCCTCTCCTCCACTACAGCCTCATAGCTCCCCCTGCTGGGGGCTAAGTAGTATCACCACCAGTGGCCAGTAAACGTATTCTGTCTACTGTACAGTTTTACTTGAATTCTCTTGTATCATCTCAGCCTGCTTTCAAGCAGGCCATCTCCCCCTGTGCCTGCACCCTTCGTGTCTCATTCTTGTCCCCGTCTCGCAGGCTGCACAATTTCCCATGCACATGCATCTTCTCCCCATCTCTCATTTCTCTCTTTTCAGTCATCATGAGCTAGATGGCTCTCGTGCCCTACCCACATTAGGCAGGGCCTCTAATCCATTTCCCATCTTCTGCTCTATCCCTTCCCACCACCCTACCCCCCCTTTCCCCAACACCCAAATGTTTTATCTGTCGTTGCAGCCTACACAAGTCACCACGCCCACTCACACTATTTTCGTTCACACTCCGAAACGTCGTACGAATGTTTTTGTTTGCTTAACTCCTCTCTGCACTGGCACACTGTCATCTCGTATTCAACCTCTCCTACCGACTCGCATCCGACCATTCTAACTCATGCAACTCATGCTAGCTCACACCATTCCATCACATGCTAGCTAAGCAGTCTCTACATCGTTTCTCTGCTATTCCAATATTCAGCACCCATCGACTCATGTCACTCACTCAATTTCAGCTCGTGCTGCTCACGCAATTTTGACGTACGCTAGCTGTCTTTCCACCCGCTCGCCATCAATTCATATTCCGGCCCTTGCTGTTTCATGCTATTATAGCTCGGGCAGCTCACGTCATCCATTACAAGCGAGCTTAAGCCATCATAACCATGTGTCACACTATTCAGCTCCTCCCAGTTCCGCCCTCACCTGAGCTACACCATCTCGGCTCACCACCTCTTTCCCGATCGAGGATCCTACCATCGACGTCAGCTCATGACTTCACCATTCTATCCTATACACGTCCTCAGCGATGCTCTCGCCATCTAATCCTCATCTTCTCCTGCTCATGCTACATCATTGCATTCTTTCATCATTCTCAGCTCTCATGTCGCGACTACTATTACGGTCTCCAAATTTGACCGCTCTCATCTGTCCAGCATTCAACCCGTACCTGCCCTGTGAACATCCCCAATATGCACCTCCACCCTCAGGTCCTTAGCTTTTCCACAGGTTCCAAGCCGACTGACGACTGGCCGATTGTCACAACGTTTCACCGGCTCTCATGACAGCATGATGACCGCCAGCTCACCCAGCTCTCACAACCGCATGACAGCTCATCTGGGTCTCACGACGGCTTGCCTGGCTCCCACGACAGCACGACAGCTCATCTGGCTCCCACGACGGCTCGACAACTCGCCTGGCTCTCACGACGGCTCGACAACTCGCCTGGCTCTCACGACGGCTCGACAACTCGCCTGGCTCTCACGACGGCTCGACAACTCGCCTGGCTCTCCTGGCTCTCACGACAGCTCTCCTGGCTCTCACGACGGCTCGCTTGGCTCTCTCGACGGCTCGCTTGGCTCTCTCGATGGCTCTCGACGGCTCGCTTGGCTCTCTCGATGGCTCTCACGATGGCTCGCCTGGCTCTCTTGACGGCTCTCACGACGGCTCGCCTGGCTCTCACTACGGCTCACGACTGCTCACTTGGCTCTCAGGACGGCTCTCACGACGGCTCACGACTGCTCGCTTGGCCTCATGACAAGCTCTCACGACGGCTCGCTCGGCTCTCACGTCGAGTCTTCCGACCCACAACGGGTCTTCTCCTCCCCGTGTCTGGGTGGGTTTCCTCCTGGCACTCTGGTTTCCCCCATCAACCCAAAACATGCACCATGGGTAAATTCTCCAGCTTAGGTCCTGACCAAGCCGAAGCAAGAAGATCATGGAGATGGTCCCTGGGCGCAGTAATGTGCTGCTCACTGCTCCTAATAACAGGATGGGTTAAATGCAGAACTGGAATTTCCCCACTGTGGGACTAATAAAGGCATAGCTTCCTTTCCTCCCAGCAGATCTTCCTCCCTCCCTCCCAACCCACAACTGGTCTTTCTCTGCCTCTCTCCTGACCCACGACGGGTCTCCCTCTCTCCTGACCCATGACGGGTCTCCCTCTCTCCTGACCCATGACGGGTCTCCCTTCCTCCCGACCCACGACGGGTCTTTCTCTGCCTCTCTCCCGACCCACGACAGGTCGTCTTCTCTCCACCTCTCTCCTGACCCACAACAGGTCTTCCTCCCGTCAGGTCGACGGCATGACAATACGCCTGGGTCTCACGACGGCTCACCCGGCTCTCACGACCGCATGACAGCTCGCCTGGCTCTCACGACGGCTCGCCCAGCTCTCACGTCGGGTCTCCCGACCCACAACGGGTCTCTCTCTCGACCCACGATGGGTCTCTCGACCCACGACGGGTCTTTTTTCCGCCTCTCTCTCTCTCTCATGACCCACGACGGGTCTCCCTCCCTCCCAACCCATGACGGGTCTCCCTCTCTCCTGACCCACAACGGGTCTCACTCCTTTCCGACCCAAAACGGGTCTTTCTCTGCCTCGCTCTCCTGACCCATGACGGGTCTCCCTCCCGACCCACGACGGGTCTTTCTCTGCCTCTCTCCCGACTCACGATAGGAGATCTTCCTCCCGTCAGGTCTCCCTCCTGACAGGTCCCCCCTCCAACCCTCATCCCTCCAACCCGCATCCCCCCGACCCTCATCACTCCGACCCCCACATCCCTCCGACCCTCATCCCTCACCTATCCAACCCTCAACATTCGAGCGTGGCTTTCTTCACCTACAGGTTCCTATGCTTGCCATCCGAACCCATGCTGAAGGACGCACATCAGCATTATCATGGTCACGTCCGTCAACCATCTGCGCTGGCGCGAGTGACCCCACTCCAGCAAAGGTCCAACTCCTCAGTCAGGGGAGAAGACCCTCCATGTCACGGTTTCTCTACATCACTCCTGACTCATTCGCCATACGGCACCTTCACGACGCAGCTCCAGTTTCTCCAGTGTTCAATCCGAATCTTCGGCAGTAGTCGGATTCTGCATTGCTTCCAGAGCCCTCGAATCGCACAATTAGCCTTCAGCTTCATCGGAACTTCGTCCTACTTTTCCACCATTTTTTGGGGGGTCTGATTAATCCAGGCATTCCCATTCATTCTGACAATAATAAATCAGTCAACACCACCTTCATCAGCTTCCCCTCTGCTCATCTGAAGTCACCATCATCTGCAATTTCAGCACCCTCTCACGCACTCCAGGAATGTCTGCGTCTCCACCGTCCAGGCTTGCCATCCATCCATCCATCTTCTGCTTTTCCATTTCTGGGTCACGGGGACAGCAAATCTGCTGCCCAGAACACTATGCACCGGCCCCCATGAATCCTCCCGCGGGAGTAGGTCCAGGCTTACCTCTCAGGGATAAATCTCATATACAAGCTGATTTCTGCTGAAGACTGCCAGTCTCATCTTCATGTTCCCGTGCCTGATTAAAGGACTGCAAAAAACTGAACCTCGCCTTCCTCCGAAACGCCTACCACTCATTTCGGACCTTCTCTACCGTTGCACTCTCACTCTGCGCTCCGGCAACCTCTCGCCTTTCACGGACCTCTTCTGGCATAACACCCCATCCATTCTCCATTCATTTATTTCGCATTGGCGCCACTATGTCCACGGCCAGGGCAGATGTACCCGACCGAAAAAATTCGAACCCTTGGTTGTCGGGTCTCCAGCACCTACCTCATGTACGATCGTCACGACCTCAACGATCTCCTCCAGACCCATTCCACTTTATGCTCTTTCAAAACTTTTGGGGGTCCCGTTCCGCTGGGCCAATCGAAGATTGAGACGGAGCCCCCACCCAATGTCTCAACCCAGCCATCACCACCTATTCACCGAGACATCCACTATCATTCAATAATAAACATCTTCACTGCATTATGTTGATGGCGTGGTCCTAGCTAGTGAAATGGAGTTAATGTGATTAACTGAAATTCAGGAGCAGGACCACGCCTCAACCACCTTCTCCTCCTCACCAGCGAATCACAGTTCACCATAACCACACCTCTAATTTCCCGGAGCTATTTATAGCCACTCATCCCTTCATTCCAGTTCGTCTCGGTTATCTCGACCCCTCCCTCCCACCCCTATCTCGTTTGTCTTTCAGCCACAAGACATCTCCTAAAGGGGGGGGGTGCCGTTCCGCTGGGCCAATCGAAGATTGAGACGGAGCCCCCACCCAATGTCTCAACCCAGCCATCACCACCTATTCACCGAGACATCCACTATCATTCAATAATAAACATCTTCACTGCATTATGTTGATGGCGTGGTCCTAGCTAGTGAAAATGAATTTGATCTTGTTTCTTCACATTGTTTGAGGTCTGAAAACATGTATCTTTTTTGTTATTTAGACTCAAACAAAAATGTTCCTTTTGCCCAAACACATACCTATAAGTAGTAAAATCTAACCTGGGAAATCCCAGGCTGTCTTTCGTTCGTTCCAATCTGAAAGAGCTCTCCCGATTCTGGGAGCCAATTAGAGAGTGGGGAGGGGTGGCAAGATGGTGACGTGTACTACGTGACAAACGGAAGCTTGTAGTTTGAACTGACAACTGACATGATTGGCTATGGGCTACGTATACGCCAAATGATAGACATTCGTAACGCCCAATAAACGGCCGTTGGCGATCGTAAACCACACCTCCGGTACGAGATATTTCGAAGGTGGCTTCCAGACCATATATCACTTGTGATATGGTCAGGTGTAAACCAGGCAAAGTAAAATCAGAAAAACTGATAATTTTGCAGTGGTCTCTTATTTTTTTCCAGAGCTGTACATCCTCATTTATATTTTGTTTATTATAAACCACAATATTGGTCTGACACGTTTTAACAATAGGATAATTGACTCCCAAAACTACAGAATTGATTGCATTAGGTTCAAGATCTTTGAATGCACTGTGTAACTGCACCTGCTTGTCTCCATGGACATTACTGTTTTGCCTTGGTTATTCCACATTATGGAAATAAACTTAGTAATCACAAAGGAGAGAGGTTAATGGTCAGATCTATGTTGAAGCAAGAATGCATGTTTTTAAAGGTATTTTTGAGCCATAAAACACATGTAACTGAACAAATGCAAGGGTATACAGTATGTTTAATGTCCTACTGTGGAACATTCCAGGCAAAGAAATAACATATCCATGGAGACAGGCAAGTAGCAGACCCTCTATTTTAGAAGTTACATAGTGCGTCTTTAAAACCTGTAAATAATTGTATGCACATTTAAAACTGCTCCTGTTTTCCTCTGTGCCACTGAGAAACGTCAATAGTTTCCCAGTCAGTGTTTATTTTTTTTTTTGCAACAAGTAATTTTAGCTCCACTGTGCGTTATGCAGGTGGCAGTACAGTATAACTCATTCATTCAAATATGTTCCACACTGGGAGGCATCTCAAGTATATTCCTTGTTTATAGACTGTCCTTGTTGTCAATTGTGAGTCCATTCTTTACCTCAGCACTTCTGGAAAACTTCAGGCTGTGATGTATGAACTCCTCACAACATTTTCAAGTCGCTTCTTGTGCCCGAGCTTATAAAGCTGCCAACCAACACAAATCATTAATAATGTATGGTGCCCTGCTTCATCAGAGCGACTCCATCTTTTATGGCAGATTAGCTACGAAAGAAAGCGCTAAAATTGGCTCGTAACGCTGTTATTTCCGCATATGTTTGATTGTCTTTGTGATTAGAAAGTTCACATGGAAATTGTCCAATGTATTCCTTGTTTTCCTGTGGATAAAAATAGCAAGGCACAAGCATTTAGAAGATAAGATAAGACTTTATTGATCTCACACAGGAGAAAGACAAAGAAAGAAAGACAAGAAAGAAAGAAAGACAAAGCAACATGTCTAATGGACATTCTTATAGTGTCATTTAGACCTGTAGAATGAGGAACTGTGTCCAATGATCATATGATTTGCAAAATTAATCAGCAATTGGATTAACACAATAATTAAAGGGATATGCCACCCCCAGGTCAAACTTGGGCATCTCCCCACAGTCCAGAGACTAAAATAAGTGGTGGAAAGCGTTTTCCTGCTCACCCAGCCATTGTCCGAGTCTGTCGCCACTGACCGCCGCGGTATCTGGTGCTCCTCCGCCTTAGACTGGAGTCTAACGTCGCCAGAGAAAGATTTCGGCCAAAAGGAATTAATTTGCTCGATGCGTTTCCCAATTACTTTGTGTGTAGTGCGCATTCATATCGAGTGCAAATAAATGTGCAAATCAACACGGAGAGCTTGCCTTGGTCATTTTGGGTGGGAACTATTTTCCAGTGCGTAAGAATACAGCCGTATCACGCAGTACGCTACCAGGGGAATCCCAGTTACGCACCGGGAAGGGAGTTCCCCTGTTGCACAACGTGGTGCGTGATACGACTGTATTCTTACGCACTGGAAAATAGTTCCCACCCAAAATGACCAAGGCAAGCTCTCCGTGTTGATTTGCACATTTATTTGCACTCGATATGAATGCGCACTACACACAAAGTAATTGGGAAACGCATCGAGCAAATTAATTCCTTTTGGCTGAAATCTTTCTCTGGCTACGTTAGACTCCAGTCTAAGGCGGAGGAGCACCAGTTACCGCGGCGGTCAGTGGCGACAGACTCGGACAATGGCTGGGTGAGCAGGAAAACGCTTTCCACCACTTATTTTAGTCTCTGGACTGTGGGGAGATGCCCAAATTTGACCTGGGGGTGGCATATCCCTTTAAGTTATAAAAGTTTCCAATATGTAGAAAGCTCTCGGCAAACAACCAAATATCTCTACAATGTGCTGTACGTAAGGGATTCATGTATTGGTTTAGTAGTTCATACTTCATTTTTCTCAAAATTGTTTAATGTCCAGCATGTTTAAAGGCCCCATTTTACACTATTTTCTGATCTACAGTATGTTCTAATGTTTTTTCCTCATTAAAAACATGCCTGGAGTTATGTTTTGTTTCATTCACACATGTTTAGGTCATGTTATATTAATGTTACCTCATCAAAAACTTACCTGGTGGTGTGTTTTGTTTCATTCACGCACTATTATCTGTCTCTATCTCCAAAGCTCAAAATGCTCTGTTGCATCTTGTGATGTCATGTAGCACTAGTTTTCCAACTTAACAACTACCTTTTACCAGGGCTCTCAAGTTTTGAGCGGGGTCGTGCGTGCGTGTGATTTCCGAGGACCGGGGGGGGGGGGTGCGAGTGAACAATTTTTGGCGCTTGAATTGCGTGAGAAATGCCGTGTGAGCGTGTGAACACGTCGAATTGCGTGTTGAGAGCCCTGTTTGTCTAAAGAGCAAACTTAAACTACAAAGCAACTAATGAGAGTTATATAAATGAAGTTATTACCTGATGGTTCTCAGTTTGTTTTATCATCACTGCACTTTGTCAGTGCGCGCTGAGAGGGGCGTTGAGGAGGGAACGGATTCATGTAAGAGTCTGGTCAATGCACCGGGCCCGCGTCTCACCGCGTCTCACCGCATCTCATCGCGTCTCACCGCGACTCACCATGGGCAGTTCGGCTCTGGGCCGCGCGTATTCCGCGCGTAAGCCGTCGTGGGGGACACGTTACGCACAGACGGAGACACCGGGACCGGAGTCGGTGCGTCTCAGAGGAGACGTGGCACCGGGACTGAGGCTCAGGACGTGCCCGGGGGACGGCGCGCCCCCCTCCCCCTGTTCCCCCTGCTCGGGGGAGCAGGGGGAGGGGGCGGCGCTGAAAACGCGCGGAGCCTGCATAAACTAAGCCACACAGACCGATTTTCTGGGCACAAAAAACAAACAAAAAAAAAAAACACTAATCAGCGTGAGAAATGCCATGTGTGGCGTGTGCGCGTGTGAATACGTCGAATTGCGTGTGTCACACTCTCAATGTGTGAGACTTGAGAGCCCTGCTTTTACCTTTTGTTCAGTAGAGATTTGCAATTCCAGGGAAGAAATTATCCAAATGATTCTACTGAAGTTGTATGAAGTTTAAAAACACAGTGAAGCACTTCCTGTATTACCACATGACATCACAAGGTGGAACAGAGAGAACTCAGCCTAAATATGCAGGGTGTGTGTATTAAACATGGGACAAAACACAACTCTTGATATGTTTGTGATGAGAAAATATTAGAACATAAGATCACAAAATAGTGTAATATGGACCCTTTAATTACAGGCCAACCAATAAGTGCCCCAGAACACACTTTGATTTACCAACTCTTAACTTAAAACACCTCCACATTATTTGAACAGTGTGTGTGATGACAAACCTTGGTTGCTGGTGAGATGTTTAAAGACTTCAGAGCAGGAGACGTTGACCACTTGTCCGATCTCAGCTCTCAGCCAGCAGTTTAAAAGATCCCAGTCTGTTCTGCATCCTACACAAACACACAAAACGACTATATAAATGCATGGTATGTGTAACGAACAGGCCGTTCGTTACTGAAGGAGTATCCACACATGCACTTTCATAGACTTTGCACTTTATATATATTTACATTGCACCTTTAGAGCACGGAGCACTTACAAGATACGCTAATTTGCACATATAAGATTGCACACATTTGTATTGTTTTAAAGTATTTATTGAAAACATTTTTAGCGTTTGTCACGGAGTCCGGTCGGGCGGGTGCTTCCGGTAATGGTGGCCGCCGGTCTGTGGAGACAAACAACAACAATCAATGTGCAATATGTGCCACTTTTTAAATTAGTTGTGTCTTGTGTGTGTTTGCGTGTGTGGGATGTGGATATTTTAAAGTGTGAAAGTGGTATGCGTGGGTTGAGTTGTGGTTTTTCTTACCTGTGTCTCATGTCCAGGTGTCTGGCCAAAAGATTCCCCGGGGGACCAGACACCATTTAAGAGTTCCGGGCCAGCTCAAGACAGCGGACATCGGGGGGAGGAAATGCCACCTATTTTAATTGGGTTTATTTATTTTATACTTTATTAGGTGTTTGGTTTCTAAGAGTTTATTTTTGTATGTGGGTTTTATATGGTTTATTTGATGATGGGTATTTTATTGGAGGATTTTAACTTAGTTTTAAACAGCTAATGTTAATTATACACCCCTTGGAGTTTTTATGGTTTTACCCAGCAATATTTAAGCCACCTGTATCCTATCATTGATTGCTCTGCTGCTGGAGAAGAACCACGCTCCTATCCTCCTTGCACCTTAATTTATTTTGCACTGCACTTTGCACGTGAGCACTTTATATTTTTTGTGCAACCTGAAAAAAACATTAAAAACTGTGGACCACGTCAACCCTGCCTCCAGTATCTGTTTGTGGAACTCACTGCAATCCAGCCGCTCTACCCGTCTTGGTCACAGTATGTATACTGTATTTACTATAATACAACATTTTTCCTCCAATCAGGGCTGGAGACAGAAAAGAACTGGTTTGAGAGGGGGGTTAAAGAGGCTAGAGAAGAGAATCCTTCCTTGAACAGAAATTGAGGTCTGAGATATAATTTGTCTCCCATCTATAACTCTATCCTCAAACCTAAATCAAAACAAACAAAGAAAACAATAGAGCAACCAGGTCAGGTCCACAGGTGAAAACACTCATTATGGTCCTGAATGACTATGCTAATCAAGACCCCACACTCCCACTGCATAATGAATAGGCTTACATAACTACAAACTGAAAACAAATAGGTGTGATAGTTTCATAGTAATTTCACTGTAGTTAGCTCCTCACTGCAGGCAGATATAAGCAGTGTCCACCAGCACTCTAGCCAGAACTGAAGAAGCAGCTTGGATGAGCTGTGAAACGTATTTGACCAAATAACGCCAGTTTTAATTTTGTCCAGTTGACAAATTGAATTTCTCCTTTTGCCATGGATTCTACCTGGACGACTGAGGGATTCTACACACATTGACAGAAAAGAATGTTACCTTATGCTAGTAGTCCTGGTTTAGTGCTAGTTTAGACCCATTTCGATCCTGGTTTAGTTCTTGCGAAGACCTAATACGTGAATTTCCGAAACTGCTGTAGAGGTTTAAATAAGGTCAGCGGGTTTTGTATGTTAGAACCGACGGAGACTGGAGATTTTGAATAACTGCAATGTTTGAGATTTTAATTTTTTTTATTTGAATCTGATTATTCTGACATTAACATTGTATTTAAAATTGACCCCCTCTTAGACTTGGGCCCACTTAAACAGCAAGTGAACTCTTCTGTTACCAACCTTGGCGTCACTATTGACAATGATTTTAAGCTTGATAAGCACGTGAATGCGCTCGTCAAATCTGGCTTTTATCATTTAAGGCTTTTATCCAAAATCAAATCCTTTTTATCTTTTAAATCTTTCGAACAAGTCGTGCACGCTTTTATCTCTTCTCGTTTAGACTACTGTAATGCACTTTTCTCTGGCATTAGTCACCATGCACTTTCTCGTCTACAGCTAGTCCAAAACTCCGCTGCGCGCCTTTTAACCGGTACCAAAAAACGAGAGCACATAACTCCGATTTTAGCATCTTTGCACTGGCTCCCCGTTCGTTTTAGAGTTGATTTTAAAATTTTATTGTTTGTTTTTAAAGCTTTGAATGGACTGGCCCCGGATTACATCTCGGACCTCATCCAGATTTACACCCCCGCCCGCGCTCTGAGGTCCGAGGGCCAGCTCCAACTCGTGGTTCCTAAGACGAGACTTAAAACCAGAGGAGACAGAGCCTTTTCTGTGGCTGGACCAAAGCTGTGGAACGCTCTGCCTCCTCACATCAAAACAGCTCCCACTGTGGAGTGTTTTAAGTCTCGTCTTAAGACCCACTTTTATTCTCTGGCTTTTAATCCCGCATGAGTTGTGTGGTCCTCTGTGTTTTTATTGTTTTTAGTTATTTTATTATTATCAGTTTATTTATTGCTTTTTTTAGTAATGTTTTTATAATTGCTTTTGTTTTTAGTGATTGTATTATTAGCACTTTATTTATTGCTATTTTAGTAATGTTATTATTAAGTTCTATTGATTTTATGTGCAGCACTTTGGAAACTGTCTCTGTTTATAAAATGTGCTATAGAAATAAAGTTGGATTGGATTGGATTAATTCATTATAGCTTGAAGTAGTACCAGTATTACAATGAACTTGTATGACAGTTATTCTTCTTAGATTTACCATGTATAATCATGTAGTGTACATTTAGAGACATGTTTTTTTCAATACAATTCATTACATGCAAAAATATTATTCTATAACCATTACTTTCAAAAATGTGGAAATGCATGTTTGAAAACATGAAAAATGTGCTTTAATGGTCACTCTGATGTTCCTTGCATGATTTAGAATTTTCTTATTCCCCACATAAAAGAGCCAAGGTCTGCTTAAGAATGAGTGGTGGTCTGCCAGGTTAAATGCCCTCGGAAAATAATCGAATACCCTTGTGGCATTAATCTTTCCCTCAATAAAGTTCTTCCAATACCAGATCTGTAAACCTGTCCCAAAGCCCTAAACTTAATAAATTATTAAAAATGTGCATATGTTAGCATAGCACCAATGCCAAGTGGAAAAACAAAACAATACAGCTAAAGTAGTCCTGACCAAGCCTTGCTCACGATTTGGAGATGAGTCACTGGGCACTGTGGCGCTCTCTGTTCCTGGCAGACAGCAGGTTCAAGTGGCTTTGAAAAAAGGGTCAAGTGGACAAATTTCCCTAAAGGACCAAAGTTCACCTGAAAGTCATATACTGTATGTGCGGAACTGTCTGGGGGTGGAAAGTCAACTGCAAGACTTTATGGAAAAAGATGCTTTTATATTGTAAGTTACATACTAAATCTTTAAAGGTGTACTATGTAACTTTTTGTTTGGGGGTCCATCATCTGCTTGTTTCCATGGATATGCCATTGCTCTGCCTGGAATGTTCCACAGTATGACATTAAACAGCTCTGCCTTACATTTATTCAATTACAGGTGGTTTTTTGCTCATAAATACTTTGAAAAACAGGTATTCTGACTGTGAGTGGTGTTGCCTCCCCACAGATCTGACTTGTAACTAGATATGGTTTCGTCATTGTAATGATAGAAAGTTAAATACCATACTCTGAAACATTCCAGAGAAAACAAAAGCATCTCCATGGAGAAAAGCGTTTGACGGACCCTCCACAAGAAAAGTTACACAATGCACCTTTAACATTTAAAGCTGTGCGTCTTGTCCATATGGTTGAACTGATACTGACTAATTTGAGTGTTAATGTGCATGTAATGTGTACTATATTGGGCTAAAATAAAACAATAAAACAAGCGTAAAACTCTACAATGCCATTTTTATTTTTTATTTTTTTTCTGAACAAATAACCAAAGATTAATTTCAGACCCTGCCCTTTCCTTGCCTGATTTCTTTCTTCTTTGGTGCATCATAATTTATTGTTTGCATAATTTCTCACATTTAACCTTTTGTTCTTGTCATTATTTACCCACAATCACAGAGGGGGCAGGCTTTGCATCTATTAAACACCTTAGAACAGTCTTTAAATAGATACTGTCATATTACAAACAAGAAAATGCCAAGTTGACAGTGAAAAGTAATTGGATAAAAGGCAGAAAATTACATAATGTGTGATCAGATGATTGATATTAAAGGGGCTCTATGTAACTGTTTCACAGATATGTTGATGCCTATAGCGTACTACTACTACTTACTCTCTTTCTCTACTTACTAGAGCTGCTTGATTAAGGAGAAAATAATAATAAAAATGTATATCATAAATCAAAGTGCCTATATTAAGCAAAACTGACTTTTGTGAGCCATGGAATAATGCTGTTCTCATCAAAAACAGACCTGGAGTTGTGTTTTGTTTCGTGTACACATGTTTGAATAATCCTTTATTATTAGTCTGTCTATATCTCCTAAGCTTAAAATGCTCTGTTCCACCTTGTGATGTCATGAAGTGGTAGTTTATGTTGCAGCTACCTTTTACTTTTAGTTCAGTAGAGTTTGGAAATTCCAGGGCTGAAATGATCCAAATGATTCTAGTGAAGGAGCATTTTCTGTATTACCACATTACCACATGGAGGTAAAAACAAGGTGGAGGTTTTTCAGCTTGAGGAAGAACACGGTCTAAAAATGCAGAGTTTGTGTTAAACACATGTGAATGAAACATAGGCTTAACTTTACATGTATTCATCTGGACATTTCCCCACCACTATTTATGTCACCCGTTCACAATAGATCATGTTCAGACAGAATTCATCCATCCAGCCATCCATCTTCTTCCGCTTTTTCCATTTTCTGGGTTGATGCGTATACAGACTAGCCTGGGAATTCCCAGGCCGCTTCCATTCGTTTCGAACTGGAAGGCGGCCTGGAAACTCGTCCAAGCGAGAGTCCCAGATTTAGGGCCCCAATCAGAGAGCGGGGAAGGTGTGGCAAGACGGTGACACGTACCACATGACAAACGGAAGCTTGTAGTTTGAACTGACAACTGACATGATTGGCTATGGACTTACGTATACGCCCAATGATAGACATTCATAACGCCCAATAAACGGCCGTTGGCAATCGCTAACCACACCTCCGCTACGGGATTTTTCGAAGCGAGTTTCCAGACCCATATCTCACTTGTGATATGGTCAGGTGTTAACCAGACTATATACAGACATCATTCCCACTCTGATTCTGTCTGTTCTCTCCAATTAGAGATCTGCACAAATTTTGCATCACACATCACACTGACTCCAGGTTTCATTCCCTTTCACCCCTTCGCTCATAGTGCGGCGCTAGTGATGCGCTGGTCGCATGTTCTGTAGCTCTGATAAACAAAAGAGGGCACATGACTTTGTACTCACATGTATTATACCTGCACAAAGAGGGGTACTAATGCTGGTGACGGCAAATAAAAATAAATTTTAAAAAAATGCAAAAGATGAGCAAAAAGTATGTGGTGTGCCATGCGCGCAGAGCAGCCAAGTTGTCAGTACCCTACAGTTTTGTGTCTACACACTGGAACACAAACGATAATTCAGTGTGAATGAGACAGTCACGGATTACACAGGCCTATATATGTGTGCAAAGACACAGCTCCTCACCTGGACAGAAATGTCTAGAGCGCGCTCACGCTCTGAGACAGGCTCCTTGTTCCTGCATGATCCAGGTGCTTTAGTCCCAAACCTTCCTAAGACTTCTATCTGCACTGTATCCTGTGAGTGCATACGCCATTTCAAAAGTGTTCTAGTGCATTCACTATAAACAGTAAAACAAGGTGCGATTTTAACACATACAAAACCGCGCGTCATGATTATTGAAAAGATTGTTTGCTTAGAGAGAAAGTGTGAGAAAGGGAATGAAGAGATAAAAGTAGGTCCCTATAGAAATGGATGGTGGTGGTACACAAAAGGCACAATCCATGAGCAGTTTTCCACTCAAGGAAATACAAGCACACTGAAAAGATTTAGGGGTAAAGGTTAATGCGCATCATTACATGCATGAGTTGTCGCCGCTTAGTAGGGTAAGAATACAGGAACAATATAAGAACATAGTACCTCTTAAATCTCTTCACAACCTGAATCACCGTCCTCTTTGAATACTTGTGATGCATAAACGTGCTTTTATATTATGTACAACCACTCACACGAAGGTCAACCCAGTCATCAGTGAAACCAGAGTTTAAGAGGTCATTTCTTTTAACATGCAAGGTATTTGGAAAGTAATAATTGCATTAGCATTATAATAATGCATTAGTCCTTTCTAGATGCTCAAAGGCACTTTACAATTTTCACTCCGTACTTGACCAATACGAGGAGGGGGGCATACATAAAAGACACATTTAAAAACACATCACATAAAGTATAGTTTTAGTATAGGCCTGCACTATTCTACAAGATAACGGATTCTCTGTGATCATTCCAGATTGGCCCATATAGAGTTTAGTTGTATCAGCTACCTCCATTTTCTCTCCTCGGGTCAGCAAAATGAGTTGTGTCCAAGGCTTCTCCCACCCCACATGTTTCCTTTTAACATCAGCACCATCAGCTTTCATCAATGTAAATGTTCCTTTAACATCTGACTCCACTGGCCCATCACACTTTTCATTTCAGGAAAATTTCCATTACCGCCACATCATCCGGTACATGAGCATGACATGTTACTGCAAATGATTTGAGATCAAAGCTTTGGTCAAACTTCAAAAATCTGGAAGGCTTGTCCACCTCATCATCGCCCTCTAGTGCGTCCCCTGGAGAAGATATGTAAGGATCTATTTGTAAATGAAAATGGACAGATATGATTAATGCAGTCCTGCGTGACACTTGGTACTTCATTTGATAATAATCTATTGTGTATAGAGCAAAGCCTAAATGCGCTAACTGCTCATATGGTGAATAAGAACCATCACTTTTGAAGGAAGTAATGGAATTGAATAAATGTCATGTGCTTCAAAAAGAAACTGCAGCTCTCCTTGGACGTTTGACAAAAGTTAAAGGGGAAAAAAATGCTATTCCGAAAAGAACTTTTGAGTAGAGTTTGACTGAAAGTGGCATTGTGTGCATGTAAAATGAGGATGGTTCTTTTGGAGGGAGGTAGAATAGATTGCATGGCATAAGTCAGTGGACAGTAAAAGGTAGAGCAGACTGAGGTATAAAAATGTATAAAAAGAAAAGTATAAAAAATCAGGTGTTAATTTATACTAAAAATGGTTAATGGTCTTGGGCTGTGTCAGAATAAGTACAAGACCACTAGTTTACGCCCTTGGAACTCTATGAAACATAAAGATAACCCCATTCACAGTCAGAATATCTGTTTTTCTAGGTATTTTTGGGCTGGAAAGATAGAGCTTTTTAATACTGTGGAACATTGCAGGCAGAGCAATGACATATCCATAGAAAGAAGCAGGTGGCAAAGTTACATAATGCAGCTTTTTAATGCAGTCTTTAAAGGTACAGTGTGTAGGATTCGTGGCGCATAGGTGGATAGTCGCTATTCCACTTCCTCTTTTGGCTACGGCAGACCTCGAGGGTCACCCGGGCGCGCCGTAACGCAGACAGCTCGCGTTCCTGCGCGCACCCGGCGCTGTGCGAGCTCTCGCCGACAACTACGGTATAAATAAAACGCGGCCCCGCGGTCACTTTTTTTTTTCTTTTCGCATGAAAACACACATTCCTGATCGTGTACCATGACACTCTACACATCAAATGAAACCTTACAGTCTCCTCTTTTTGACTATGCAATTAATTTCCCTGCACAACAATCACTCCCCGAGCACATGGGGCTTTTATACAGAAAAGCACAAAACAAGGTTTGTTACTTAGCTTACCTTTGAAGGCTCTGCACAGGTCAAACTCTGTATTTCACCATAAACTTGGCCTCAATCTGTCCGTAAGGATCCAGCGAATAAAATCCAGTAAAACAATTTAGTCCAAAACACGTGTTAGATCCATTACGACATGTGATACAGCAGCTTGTCTTGTTTACCCAAAACCACGAGGCTCCCCTTCCCCTTCTCCCCTTCCCCTTCTCTCCTCTCCTCTCCTCTCCTCCGCTCCCTCAGGCAGCGCGGCTGAGCAGGCGCTAGCAGGAGCCTAGGCGAAGGATGTGCCCAAATGTCCTTCTGCTAGCCTGGGAATTCCCAGGCCGCTTCCATTCGTTTCGAACTGGAAGGCGGCCTGGAAACTCGTCCAAGCGAGAGTCCCAGATTTAGGGCCCCAATCAGAGAGCGGGGGAGGTGTGGCAAGACGGTGACGCGTACTACGTGACAAACGGAAGCTTGTAGTTTGAACTGACAACTGACATGATTGGCTATGGACTTACGTATACGCTCAATGATAGACATTCATAACGCCCAATAAACGGCCGTTGGCAATCGCTAACCACACCTCCGCTACGGGATTTTTCGAAGCGAGTTTCCAGACCCATATCTCACTTGTGATATGGTCAGGTGTTAACCAGACTATCCTTCTGCAGCTCTTGTATTCAAAATGGCTGCCTCTAATATGGGGAAGATCCCCCTTTTATGTGACTATATCTAAGTCCAAAAGAATATTTTTATTTCATGATGGAAGTGAAAAGCCTTGGAAAACAATGTATTTTTGAATGGGTATCTTCAATTTCAGTAATTAAGAGGTACAAATCTTACACACTGTCCCTTTAATTCTGACAAGACTGATGGATAAATGTGGTTTTGTATTATTGGGAATGTGGCCACAGTGTTTCAAAATGCAAAAATTAATTGGATGGAAGGTATTTGGAACATAATAATAATGCATTATTCTTATAATAATGCATTAGTCCTTTCTAGGCACTCAAAGACACTTTACCATTTACACTCCATACTTGAGGTAGATTGACCAATAAGAGGAGGAGGCATACATAAAAGACATATTTAAAAACAAATCACATAAAAGATGTTTTAGTATATGCCTGCACTATTCTACAAGGTAAAAAAGTATCTTGTGTCACAGCCCCTCTGACCTCATCTGCCACTCCCTCAGTGGCCACCTCCTTCCCCTCCCCTACTGGTGTTCCAGGAGTGGAGACAGGTGTGCTGGAGCCAGACGCAGCTGAACCCACTTTCCAATCAACTGGGTATAAGAGCCAGTCAAGCCAGCTCAGCGGTGCCAGATCGTAATACTTCGTCTGTTAGTGCTTTGATCTTGCTACATATGTTTGCCTACCTACGACCTCTATACTTAATCTTTTGTTCATCTGCCTCAGATCTCCGTTCTCCAGTCACCTGCTCCAGTCTCCAGCTCCGACCTGCCTTGCTCCAGAGTCCTGCTCTCCATCATATTCCTGGATAGAATCTGTAATAAACTATTCTCATTTGACCTGTGTCTGCTCTTGGGTTCTTCCGTTATCCGTGACATCTTGTATAAAGTATGAAGATATAGCCTAGTTAGAAGGAGGCTCTGTTGTCGTCAGAAGGCTCCTTTTAGTAACTGTGTCGCTCTCTTACCCTCTGCAGAGGACAAGACCAAAATGCCCTGAACGCCTATTCTGAGATCTGACTTGTAAACAAGACACGTGGGGAAGCGTCCGTCATAAGGGAAACATGGCACACACACACACACACACACACACACACACACACACACACACACACACACACACACACACACACACACACACACACACACACACACACACACACACACACACACACACCTGCTGCTCCACACCTTCCCCCATCTGTACAATATGAGCTACAACTGTATATACTGTATATGTAACTGGCTTTATGGACCAAGTACTGATACGTACTGTATATCACATTTTCTATATTTGTTTATATATTCTGCTTTTTTATCTTCTTCTTTGGGGGGCTGGTTTTCACATATTGTACACAGTCAAATGTATTTTAGGTGGTGGAAAGTATTGGCATGTATAATTGTTGGGTCATTAACTGTGTAGTTCAAAAGCTGTATAAGAAATCTATACAGACAAATACAGAATATACAGAAAATTCAACTGTTTTTGTACCACAATACCACTGATGTCATTTTGGATATGGTGACAATTCAGAGAGACTATACTAATATAAGCAGATTATTGCATGATTCTAAAATAGGAAATGTTGTATAACAAATGTGAAAGTGCTCTGTATGGTTCTGTATGAGACGGAAATGTCAGGTCGAGTACTCCTGTGCTACTTGAGTGATGGACAGAACTGTGCTGATCTGCTGTGATGAGACACTAAAATTATTACTATTTATTTTTAAAGTATATTATAATTTTCTAAATGTAAATGGTATAAATGTTTTCCAATGCTGTTTTGTTTACACATTTTTATAAAGGGACTTTGTGATTTGCATGTATTGAAATATTCAAAACATACTTTTCAGATGTGAACAAGAAATACTAATAAACAATATTTAATCACTGTTGTTGATATTACGATTTTCAAATTTGCAGGATTACTGGCTGATGTTACAAATATGTAAGAGTAGAAATTACAACAACAACATGATATTTGTTTCTGTATTTAAAGGTGCACTGTGTAACTTTTTGGTTGGGGAACTGTCACTTGCTCGTTTCTACGAACATGTCATTGTTCAGCCTGGAATGTTCCACAGTATGACAATAAACAGATCTACCTTACATTTATTCAATTACCAGTGGTTTTACTGCTCAAAAATACCTAGGAAAAACAGGCATTCTGATTATGAGCAGGGTCGCCTCTCCACAGATCTGACCTGTAACTTGGTCTGGTTCTCCATGAAGATAGAAAGGTTTAATGTCATACTGTGAAACATTACAGACAAAGCAATAACATGTCTATGGGCAGAAATATGTGCCACCAGAAACTGAATTTGAATCACATAATTTGAAATTGTATTTTTTAATTTGAATCATTGCATTGAAAAATTGAATCTGAATAGTACCATTTGAAATTGAATTTATTAGTTTGTAACAGGAATCTAATAAAAGCTCTCTCAAAATTGAAATTTCTCGAAATTCAAATCCAGTTCTCAAAATTCAAATTCAGTTTACAAAATTCAAATTCAAGTTTACTGTGACAAACATCCTGGTACTTTAAGGATGAAGGAATACAGGATATACAGGACTCCTCTGTCTGCTGCTTTAACTTGAATTTGAATTTTGTGAACTGAAGTTGAATTTTGAGAACTGAATTTGGAATTTCAAGAAAGATTTCGAGAGAGCTTTTATTAGATTCCTGTTTCAAACTAATAAATTCTATTTCAAATGGTACTATTCAGATTCAGTTTTTCAATGCAATGATTCAAATTAAAAAATACAATTTCAAATTAAAAAATACAATTTCAAATTATGTGATTCAAATTCAGTTTCTGGTGGCACATATTTCTGCCCATACATGTCCAGGGAGAAAAGTATTTGGCGGACCTTCCACCAGAAAAGTTACACAATGCACCTTTACAGGAAGTCTCTTAGATTCGAATTTTTGGTGGTCAATTTGGAAAAGCCAAAAAATTGACTGAAGTTTTGAAGGGATGGATCTCACCCAACTGTCGAATAAAAAAGTCTCTGGTCTTTTCTGTTGTCAGCAGGCTGCCGTATTGCTCTTATTCTTATCCTTCTGAACTACAATCTAAATTAGTTCCAGTTTTGAGTGCACGCACATTACCACTCACACCTTTGTAATCTCCAAAAGCAATCTTGAATTCAGTACTCAGGAGGAACACACGTCTCCATGGAGATCCACTATGACCTGGAGAAACTACTGAAGTCTGAGTTCGATTTATGTTTGTGGGTTTAGAGACAGGAGGCACATGCTTTATCTTCTCAACTCCTCAAAATGGATGTCTCGTGGAATAGATACTTGACTGTAGGCACACAAACAGTAAAAAAAAGTAATATGGTATGTAATTTGTTGTTATGAATGGTTATCATCGTCCTTGATAATGGGACCCATCTTCTTTGTTCATGAGGCAGTAAAATTTCTAGTGGGGGGTTCAGCACCTGCAGATGTTTTTGCTTTGCCTGGAATGTTCCTCATTAAACTTATCTATGTCCCAGGAGAAAGCAGGTGACACCTCCAGACTAGGGTTGTCAAAAGTAATAAAAATCAGATATATACGCTATAACGCGGTTCACATTTCGCGGCCTCGCTGTTTTGCAGATTTTTTTATTCCATTTTTTTTTTATAGTGTATCAACACGCATTGTGTTCTGCGTCCCGATTGGCGAAGGGAATGTAGGCCTTTACTGATTTGTCGTCATTCTCCTCCGTGCCGTGTCTCCTGTACAGTACAGAATGCGTTCAGTTTCCTTAATTTATTAATGTTCGATCGCTCGTAGTGTGACTCTGAAGTGCTGTATGTTTGTAACCCAAAATGTTAACGAAACGTTCTCAAATATAATCAAAGGTGGCATGTCTGTTTATACAAATCTTCTCGTCCAAAAGAAAAAAGAGCGCCAACAACTACCCATAACTATGTTCTTCTCTCGGAAAAAGACGCCTGCACCAAGGCGGAGCGGCGCCAGGACGAAGAGGCACGGTCAGAGGAACTGTGAAATACACGTGAGTTTTTTGTTGAAAATCTACCAAAGTTTGAGTGTTTAAACGAGAGAGAAATGTGAGAAAACATTAAGGCCAGTCTGAGAAAAGTGTAGAATGTGTGTGGTGAGGCGCTTACAGCCTTAAAACATGTAGAATAAATGTAAAATATAAAGCTGACTACTTCATGGATTTCGCCTATTGTGGATTATTTTTAGAACATAACCACCGTGATAAAAGAGGGACCACTGTACTAACCGATTTAAAAATAAGAAATTGAAAGTACTTATTTGAGCAGGTATTGATACTAAAAAGTCACATTAATAGGACAGAAATGAACCCTTCCTAAATAGCTTTAAAATGATTTTGAGCCATATTAGAACAGCTATTCACCCATGGACAATTAAAGAACCTACCTGGAAGACTAAGGGATTAACACAGATATACATGGTTATTGTGACATTACCTCAGACCAAGTTACAGATCAACTCTGTGGACAACAAGTGCATGAATTTCATTGTTTTTTCTGTATTGCCATGAAACACCAACAGCTGAATAAAGATAGTTAGTTTTAATGCCATACTGTGTAACATTCCAGGCAAAGGAAATAACATCTTGATGGAGACAAGTGGCATGTCCTCCGAAAAGTCACACAGTACATCTCTAGATCTGGAGCTATGGTGGGAGAATACATAGGAAATCCACTTACACGGGGAGAACATGCACACCTGCTTTCTGTGAAGCAAGAGAGCCACAACACAGTCCAGCATAGGCAGAACAATTGCACCAATGGAAACCAGCCAAATGATGCTGTGAAGACAAGACATTTCTTCTATAGATTAATGTACATCAACAAATAAGTCATGTATATAAAGAGTGTTTCAGAAATGTGTCATTCCTTATCCAACAATTAAAAAAAAATATTTAAAGGTCCCATGGCATGAAATTTTAACTTTCTGAGGTTTTTGAACGTTAATGTGAGCTCCCCTACCCTGTTTAGGGCCCCCCAATGGCTAAAAGTTGCGTAATGTCTAAACTGAGCATTTGCGATCCTTTTCTGCGTTTGAAAAAAACACAGCTCAAATGGGCGATTCTGGACAAGGCACCTTATTGACGTCAGATCGAAAAAAGAAATGCAAATGCAGTTCCACCATCGTCTGGATCTCCACCTCCTGTCTCTGGAAATCACGCCCAGAGAGTTTGGACCGCGGAGGAGCTACGCAATGCGAAATGCGTTTTTTTATTTGCCTGGAGGCACATGCGAGTGTTTCTAGGCTTGGAAGTCCTTTACCCAACCCTCTGGACCTCTGAAACAGCAGTGGTTTGATTTTATTTTCTGTGAAAATGTGTTTTTTTTATTGAAAAGGCTCTCCTCTCCTCCTTCGCGCTTACACACGCGGAAGTGGGGCCAGGCACAGCGCACCGCTAAAACAAGGAACCAGCGGCGCATTTGCCCCCCCCCCCTTCCTCTTACCAATCTGTGTCCTTCTCATTTGCATTCAAGCAACAAGGCGCAGAATGAGTTGTTCAGACAGAGACATTATGACTCTGACTCTGTACATGTGTCTTTCCCATGCACTGAGTGTTGATTTTGAAGAAGGATTCATTTACAGTATTAGGGAACCATTAAGGAGCCATATAAAAGCATCAAGAAGTACCATGTCATGGGATCTTTAAAATATAGCGTTTTCTCATCCAAAATATGTCTGAAGAGGTTTAGATGTCATCCCCACATGTTTCAGTAATTTAGTGATCTCTCCTGGGCCCTATTCAAACCCTCCTTGCAGTTAGCTATAAGATTGTCCAATGCTCAGCCCATATGCCTACATCATCCATAAATATACAAAAAGTATGACACAAAACTGTATACAACAACCTGGCAAACATGATGTGATGTGTATTATCATTAGCTGAATACACACTGATTGTGTTCTGTAATCTGAAGGGGGAGTGACTTGGGCTACGTTTATATGATGACGGTCTGAACAGAAGTGGCGTCGCGTCTTCACTTTTTATTCCGCGTTTAGACGAGCGTTTTCGGGAGGAAATCTGCATGCATACGGTGACGCAAAAGTGTGTGGAATTCGACAAACAAAGTACACTGATATATGGACCGGCGTGACGTAAACGTGTAAGCGACATCAGCAGATTTGACCAGAGTTTTGTGTCTTGGGCAGTGTAGACGAAAACGCTACAGCAAAGCGTATTCAAGTTTTCCACTTTAGAGGGCGGTTTCAGTTTTTTGCGTTTTAAGCTCCCAAAACGCTGTCACAGTCTAAACGAAAGGCACTAAAATATTTTGTCATTTTTACCTGTAAGCATTCTCGTGTAAACAGGCCCTTAGAGCAAAGAGCATTTTCAAAACAATAAAAGGAAACATGGTGATCTAAATGTGTTGTGTTAGCTAATACCCCATAGAAATAAAATATCCCCTCTTTAAAACTTAATGCATTCTAATAATGTCTATATTTGCGATTTTAAAGATTTTTTCCTAAGATGTTGATGTCAATAGTTTACTCCCTTGTAACAATTGTAAAAATGACAGGCCCAATCTTACAAAACAAATCTTAAACAGCTTAATGATGAATCGTTTCCACTCTAGAGCTGTGACAGAGAATCACTGGGGTGTGAAATTAAAGTATCAAAAATGTATGGGCAGTATTATCAAACATATGGAGGACAATTTACCAAGAGTGATATGTTGTGGACACAAATAATTTGATTTCTTCTGTGAATGGATTTACAGCTGTGAGTTCAGGGTTAGATCAAAATTGGAAAGCAGATAGCAATTCATAATAAAGTTTATTACCAGAATAGAGCTCCAGTTGCTGTAGGCAGAAACATGAACTGTCTTCTGATGAAAAGCATTTGAAAATCGAGGACAACAGCTATCAATATTATTTAAAGGGTCTGTACATGGTTTAGTTAGGAACATGTTCAAGGTTGGACTGGGACAAAAAAAACGGCCCTGGCATTTTTGGCTTAAATCGGCCCCGCATAATTAGCGGAGCACAACGGCCTAATTTATGTATGTGTTCCCCGAAGTATTTTACTATTGTTACTTCTTGGCCAAGAGGAAACCAGGGCGCAACATTTAACGTAAAAATCTCAGCTCCCAAAAACCACCAGCACACTCTCAGTAACTACACATTCAATGGTTTATTTAAAATGCATCTTTCACACAAGGTCAGGAGCACGTTAGCAGGCACACCAAGAAAAATTCCTGTGGAAACGAAACAAAAAAAAACAACTTTTCTCATCAAATCTACACGACTCACGTACATCACCTGTTTTGGCTTCAAAATGGCGAGCGATTTTAATAATAATAATAATACATGTCATTTATAAAGCGCTTTTCAAGACACTCAAAGACGCTGTACAGAAGGTAAAATAAGTAATAAAACAATAGACAATCAAGTTTCGGCAGCAGAGAAAGAAAGGGATGGGCGGAGTCGTGCAATGTTTTTGAGATGAAAGAAAGCAGTCCGGGTTATGTAGTTTATGTGTTGTTGGTATGAAAGTGTGGTGTCAAAAAGAATGCCAAGGTTTCGGATGAGTGGGAATGGAGTGAGGGTTGTGTTGTCTATGGTCAGGCTGAAGTCTTGGGTGGATTTGGTAATGTTTTTGGGGCCAATAATGATTAAAGGAGACAGGGCTCTCAAGTCTCACGCTTTGAGAGTGTGACACACGCAATTCGACGTGTTCACACGCTCACATGCCACACATGGCATTTCTCACGTTACGCAATTCAAGCGCACCGCACAGCGCTTCTGTGCCCAGAAAATCGGTTAGATAATGGAGGCACCGCGCGTTTTGAGCGCTCCTCGGGAAAAACTGTTCACTCGCATCCCCCTGTCCACCTTCAGCCTGGGCTGCAGAGGACGTGGAGGCTCCAGCAGCCCCTCCAGAGAATAGATCTGTTATTTAGAACATTAACATTTTGCAGTGTTTATAGCGAGATTTTTTAATCTTTTAGCCTGCAATTTCTCTGCACCCCCTTTCTTGCGCTTCTTCATGTTTCCACGCTCAGCACTATGAAACTGGCGGGGATCAGTGCAGATAAAGGGGTGGGACCGCTCTCATAAGCGTCTATATCCTGATTGGTTTAGTCCACTGTCTATATTGAAGATGAAAAGGGCTGCCTCCTCTAAATTGTGGGCCGGTCTCTAAGTAAAAACAAAAAAAACAGCATCAGCCCTTGGACTGTCGGCCCACCAGGAAAATGGCCTGATTACCAGTCCGGCCCTGAACATGTTTAAATATGATCTTTTAGTTCTGTCTACTTACCACTGTAATGTCGCACCATGACAGAGAAGTTGCATTTGCTTCCAATCTTTGCCTTCTTTAAACAGACCCTGTAATAAATGTGTTTGGTATTATTCATGGATTGATTTTAATTGCTTTGAATTACACATACATTCAGCAAACGATCAGGTTAATGAAATGGAAGCTTGCATGTAAGCGGCAGGCTTAAGTGCCTGTTTAGCAGTCTGTGTGGTTTAAATGAATGCCTTCTTTGACACGAATACCAAATGGACGACTAATGCGCAACCTTAGGGTATAGTAATATATGTAAGGTTCTTAATGTACTGGGGAGGTTATAAAGTCAGTGGATTAGAAGCCATATGGAAATTACACATGGAAAAAGTAAGACATTTTCAATCAAATTTGTCTTCAAGGCCTGACCCCATTAAGCCACAAACAAAGCCAGTATAACAGATGATAAAGAAAAAATGTAAGAAACGCAGTCTGCTCTTATTGCTAAAAATTATACATTTTACGTGACTCATTTCTGGTCTTGAAGGTGCAATGAGATTTCTCTGGCATAGAGGGGTCCACCAGAGACCAAACCAAACCAAATTACAGGTCAGATCTGTGGAGAGGCAACCCGCCCACAGTCAGAATGCCTGTTTATCTAGGTATTTTTGTGCATTAAACTACCTGTAATTTAATAGACATATGGTAGATCTGTTTAACGTCCAGTTACAGTCCAGGCAGAGCGATACCACATCCACAGAAACAAGAAGATGATGGACCCCCAACTGAAAAGTTACACAGTGCACCCTGGTGCAACCATGGACATCACTTGACAAAGTTACAGACAAGTCCATTCACAGTAAGAACAGAAATGTATTTTATGGCAATAAAAACACCATGTCCATTAGAGATGCGCGGATGGGCTTTTTTTCCATCCGCAACCACATGAAAAAAATGTCATCCGTCCGCTATCCATTTGCACGCACGTTTTTTCAGGAATTTTCAAAACCACGCCCGTCCGTCATCCGCCAACTTATGATAATTCCAAAATTCTTTGCACTACACAACCCCATGGTTGTGCAACCGCCACCCGCCCGAATTTAATAAAAAATATGATTTTTCGTCACGTCATCCACCCACTCCGCGGTTTAGCCGCAGTGCCCGCGGATGTAACCGCCATCCCCGCATCTCTAATGTCCATATTTTTTACCCTAAATGGAACATTCAAGGCAAAGCAATAACATCTTCATAGGGACAAGGAGATCCTCTACCCAGAAAACGTACATAGTGCATCTTTAATAACTAACAAACCAAAAACAATATTATTACCATTGCTAATTATTACTTTTTGTTTTGTTGCACCAGTTATAAGCAGAATTATGGACTCCCTTGAGATAAAAAGGCATTTGAAAGTAGAGAGGACAGCAACTATTTACTAATTGTATGCATATGGTATTTTCATGTGTTGATTTGAAAATTTAAATGTTCAATGACAAAAGCCTTTTCAAAAGCCAAAAATTTCAAATGGATTTTTGAAACACGTTTTCCTGACTCGGTGCCTGCATGGTCCCACACTTGTAACATGTCATTATTTGTACAGAGCTGTCCTTTCCTGTTTGTGTGCTTCACCTCCCCTCTGTTATTACGGGCACTACCCTCCTGCTGAGACACAGGCCTGCTCACATCCCTATATCCCTCCGCCGCTTTCAGGAACAAACAGCAACATCCACGAATGAACACAAATATAACTAACTTTTGAACAAATGTAATGTAAGTAAAGTGACAAGATGACAAAAGGGATATACCCTTTTCAGGCTTTCAGTCCTTTTCTTAAGTCTATCTCACTTCACTCTTGCGAAATAGAGACAGAGGATAAATAATGTGCGATGATACATAAAAAAAATATAATAATAATAATAATAATAATAATAATAATAATATTTATCAGAATTTCTCACAGCAGCAGTTGCAGCAGTGTACTGTACAGTTCACTAATTAACGAAATAATAAGTGTCAATCCTGTGGGCTTTAACAGTGCCAATTACGCTTGACACATCATTTGCATAATTAGAGGGGCTTCTACCCAAAGGATTTCATTCAATGGCATCAAAGTGGGATCTATTGTCTCCCTCTGCACATGTCAGCAGCACAAATAGATAGTGGATGTAGTGGTTCAGTTGCTGCAGACGTGATTTTGATACAGTACCTTGTAGGAATGTCAATCCTTGGTCTGCATCGGCTTTTGCTGTACAGGCTCAGGCTATTTAATGCAGCTGTTTGTTCACACACACTTCTCCTTAAAGCTCTAAAGCTCTGAGTGACTGCTGGGTTTAGCCAATCATAGTGCACTTTCATAGGAAGCAGATGACTTTATTTATTACTTAAAGGCAACAGGAAAATACAAAGTGCACATGATGCCAAAAATCGTGATCATGATATTATGTTTTTTGTTTTTGTTTTTAATAGCCCACCGCTAATGGCAAGTATTGCTTCTGAGTAGTTGCAATAGGTATACATGCAAACTCTGCACAGAAAGACTCGGGAACTGAACCCAGAATCTCATCTCCTTGTTGTGAAGCATGAGTGCCACCAGATTATTAATAGCTATTAACAATTTAACACAAATATTGTATCCTGAATGGTGAAAAGCTCTCAAAAGTATAAACATGAAACTGAAACCAGTGAATACATTGGTCCACTGGGATGTGTGCTCTTCTGACCTTCATTACAGTCTGCAACCAGTATAAACAAGTTTGAACAGAAATACACAACACTGACATTAGATGATAAACAAACACCACAGATCACCAGTCTCTCAAGATAGTGCATATTTCGACACAAAGAGGTCACAGTATTTCACAATTCTCTGAATGCCTTCATTATGTTGTTTACATTGACAGTTTGGGGGACGGTCACCCAATCAGATACTTTTCACTGAAAGGCTCAAGGTCAGGGCCCCATTGTTAGTTTATTATGAATGGATGGAGTTACATAATGAAGGGTTGACACAGTGTTCAAGGGGACATTGGCTGAACTGGTCAAATGCACTTTCAGATGGCACAAAACTACTCATTATACTCATTATTATTTCTATGCTTGACTTTGGTGAGATTTCTAAAAAGTAATCATAGATATTTCTTCATTGTGACCACCTACAGCTGTCGTTTTGCTGTGGTGAAATTGAAAAGCAATTTTAGAACAGTATTTCACAGGCAAGAAAAGAAGCATTTTAGAGTTACGCTTTGCTTTGACTGGTTATAGTGGGTTATGAGAAAATAAAACTGGTCTCTGTTTGTGCTCTTCCCCATTGACCCTGGTCTCTATACGGTAAAGACCCTGCTAAATAAGGAAATGCAATGCCGCAGCTGGTCTTTGGTCATACAGTGGTTCTAAGTTTAATCTCTGTCCCTGTCTTACACCATTTTGGGACATTCAAGATTTTCCTCATGATTCTTTAAACCATGTTAGAATGTTGTTACCTCGTCAAAACTGTCACTGTAATGTGACTACTTCTATATGTCCCAGATACACACTTAAAGGTCCCATGGCATGAAATTTTTACTTTCTGAGGTTTTTGAACGTTACCCCCCTCATGGCTAAAAGTTGCGAAATGTCTAAACTGAGCATTTGCGGTCCTTTTCTGCGTTACACAAAACCAGTGTTCAAACGGGCGAGTTCGGACAAGGCACCTTTTTGACGTCAGACCGGCAAATGCAGCTCCAGCCCCTCCCTCTGTCTCCGCTCAGCGTCCCTGTATATCCCGCCCATAGAGTTTGGACTGTGAATGCGCTACGCAATGCGAAATGCGTTTTTTTATTTGTCTGGAGGCACGTCCGAGTGTTTCTAGGCTTGGAAGTCCTTTATCTGAGCCTCTGGACCTTTGAACAGCAGTGGTTTAATTTTATTTTATGTGGAAATGTGTTTATTTTTCAATGGAACTCTTCAACTCTCTCCCCCCGTGCAAAAACAAGGAAATGGATCAGAGAGCGCTCAGAGCAGACAGCGGAGCGTTTAGCCACGCCCCCACCTTCTACTATTGGCCAGCTTTTTTCTCCTCATTTGCATTCAAGCAACAACGCCCATTATAGAGTGTTCTGAGTGAGAAAAATTACTCTTTCTCAGCTTATCTCTGTTTCTCATGCACTGAGTGTTGATTTTGAAGAAGGATTCATTTACAGTATTAGGGAACCATTAAGGAGCCATATAAAAGCATCAAGAAGTACCATGTCATGGGATCTTTAAACATTTCCAGATGTTCTTAGAATTAGGGGTTTCTCGGGCCATCATAACAGATTAGAATGCAAAGGCCCCCCATAACTCACTTAAAGGGGCTGTAGGGTTCTCAAGATTCAAATGTTAAAGGTCCCATGGCATGAAATTTTCACTTTCTGAGGTTTTTGAACGTTAATGTGAGCTCCCTCTTTAAAGCAGATACTACAAGCGTTTTCAGTTTGAGAGAAGAACTCAGCCTAAATATGCAGGGTTTGTGTGTTAAACGTGTGACTGAAACACAACACTACTTGAGGTATGTTTGCGATGAGAAAATAGTATAATACAAGCCCTTTAATCTTCCATTGCAGACAGACAAAATCATGCAGTGGGCATCTGGTTTTTAATCCTTATGCTGTAGCTTTGCTTAGAATAGTCCCACTGATATTTGGAATGTCATTTTCAGGGGAGAACCTAGAGTACGTGATTTAAATCATAGGGTAAACTGGAGCAAGTGGAGACACAGGGAGGACATACAAATTCAAATTTCAACTCTTCAACTCAAGCTCTTGTCATATCGGTCCATAAATAAAATTAATATTGCATATATGGAAAGCCACAGTTATTTTAAGATGACATGACTTCTTCTGTCATTCATTGTTTTCACAAGGCCGGCATAGAAGCAGACACACTGACTTTCACTCACTAGATTCAAGATTCAAAGCTTTTATTGTCATATGCATAGTAAAGAAACACATTTCCCTGTACAATGAAATTCTTACTTTTATCAGAGTCATATCACAAATATATTTTTTCCATTTTTGACATTTTCATTAAACAACAGCAACGTGAGTAGATAGGGGGTTTCTATAATAAATTAACACTTAATAATATCAAAACCAGGTATGTACCAGGTATGAATGTATGCTTTGGCAATTCATATTTTAGGAGAAAAAATTGTCCCTGCTTAGACTGTTGCCCCTGCGACTTGGCCCTGGATAAGCAGAAGAAAATAGATGGATGGATGGTGATGGAATAATTATATATATTATCAACTTTTGTGATTCTTTATTCTTTAGAAATGAAGTTTTAAATGTGTACGTGACTTGTAATCATATGTTTTTGAGTTGCAGAAATGTCAGATATCTGAGGGCAGAGGTGAGCAGACAGCTTGGCTCCTGCATTCACTATCTAAGTCACAGTGACATTGTCACAGCTGATAGATGCCATATCTGGAATTATCTTACAAGTGTTTTTTGTTTATGTTTTATCACTGTCCTGCCACGTTTCCCCCCACCCCTTTAGGGCAGGGCAGCGGGTTGTAACTAGGGTTGTGAAAACTGAATAAATACGCAGCGGAGAGCACAGAGAACCAGGGCGCTCAGAGCAGATTGTGCCAGACCATTTGTTACCTGGGCTTTTCTCTCTGATTGTTCTCTGCTTGCAAGTGAAAATATTAATCTTGTCTTGTCTTCCTTTCCTTGTTTACAGTATATGTTGGATTTACCAGCACCCATCAAATGGTCCTTCGAGCCGGATCCCAAGACACCTAAAGGCTCCAGGGGGTGTCTGAGATTCGGGAAAGACAGTGGCCACTGCATCTGAAACCTTTGCCGGCCGACTCTGATTCATCACTTGGAGTCTGAGGGTTGACTGGATACCGAAGGAGGAAGACAACCAGATTCAAAAGAACTGAGTGAGTACGTCTAAGATTAAAACGTGTGACTGAGGGTCATAGCGCGTAGAAAAACCTTAAAAATCCTAGGCTCTATTAGGTAAAACGTGGACTAGTGTCCCTCTATCGGGTGGCGGGTGAGTCACTGGCAGGTAGTAAAACACTGAAAGGAGTAGTATCCTTCTAACGGGTGACAGGTTAGTCACATACAGTTAGCAAATTACTGAAGGATGCGGTATCCCTTTATCGGGTAACAGGTTAGTTACTGGCTAGATAATAAAAGACCGTGAAAATCGTACTCAAATAAAGGAATAAAAGTTCTGTGTGAAAGTGTGTATGACTGGAATTACAGGCCGTTAACACTGTAATTCATATAAACTGTTCAGAACAATACAGTGACTTGTTGCAGAAGCAGAGGCAAGATTTTTCTGCCTGACCACATGTTAAAGTGTTCTAGACATTGAGACTGTGACAGGTTAAAGTGAAAAATACTGCAATACTGATTATCACTGTCTGAACAAATCCCAACCTATAGAGACTCCCCTCTGGATGAAAAGGTTGGACCAAATTGATCAAAATCAGAAACAAACAGACAAAACTTTAGTGTAAGGATTATAAAAGTGTTGCGCAACAAAATAAAGACAAAATAAAATACCTAAAATTATGGGCAACAAAATATAACTTTAAAGGGAAGTTAAACACTGTAGATATAATACAGTTAAGAGAAAAGATCTATGCAGATTGTGGAGGAGACGTAAAAAAAAAATGAAAAAGAAAGGATATGATGACACAGAGTTCTGGTTAAAAATAGCACTGAGCCGAAACACAGTCTTATCTGATCTGATAGTTTATGTTAAATATTTAGATAGGGCTTGGAATCACAGAGCACATCGCAATTTGATACGATACCCGATACAGGGCACACAATATGTTAATATCCCGATATGATGATACTTGAGATAATTGATATGTTGCATCTTTGTTAAACTACTACCTGCACAAACTAAATATGAAATACATGCATTTAACCATGAATATGTCAAATGTATTGCATAGACAGGTTTTCTTTCTCTAAACAAGCAGCCAAATTGTAGTTCTGTCAAGAATAATTTAGTAAAATATACCAGCAATACTCTTAACAATATATTGATGCAGCAGTACACGATGCTAATGCATTATCATTAATATGGGCCATTTAAATGTTCAAGCATGGTAGTAAGTTTAGTTTTATGTTATGTTTATGTATCTTATAATGCCCTATAGCTTCGGACTAATGACACATTCACATTCATAGAGGTCTTTAACTGGCACAAAACACCAACTCTTCCTTCCACAAGTGCATGCCTATTGGACATGTTAAAGGGATATTCCAGGATTTTTGACATGGGGGCTCATTTCCGAGTTAGCCAGAGTGCTGCAGAGATGTGGAGACACTTTTTAGCGAATTTCATGCAGTTCTTCCAGCTGCAGAGTTTTCAGTTGCTAGGCTAGCACAAGTCAATGGTAAATGGTAGCCTGATTTTAATCAGGCTTACCCACTCCATAGTGCACCCAAAACAAGTCAACTATAACGCCAGACTGTCGATGCAAATGTCTGTGTTGATGGAACAATTTTAGAAATACAGTGGTACCTCACCTTACGAAATTAATTCGTTCCAGAAGTGGTTTCGTAACGTGAAAAATTCGTAAGTTGAGTAGCTATTTCAATGGAAAAAGCCTGATTCGTTCCAAGGCACCAATCCAAGTTTTTTTTTATTTTTATAGTGTAACTTTTTTTTATAGTGTAACATTGTGTTCTGCGTCCTGCGTCCTTTTCTCACATTAGTCTCTCGTTTAAACACTCAAATTTTCATAGATTCATAGACAAAATTATTAATAGTGAAGCGTGTGGGGGGAAGGAGGAGAAGAGTACGCTCTGACACGTGTCCCGGCGCGGAGCTGACAGCAGGTCCAGACCAAGGTCTAAACCAGGACTAGCCCAGGTGGATTAAAGCGCCGCGCGTGGGTCTATTTCCTGGTTTTGTTTCGAGTCACAGCTGAGGCGAGCCGCTGCTCGCCTGCAAGAGCCGCGGTCTAGACCTGCTCTCCAGGGCCACTCCAGGCACGGAGCCCCAGACATTCAGGGACCCAGGGGGACACTGCCAGCCCGCCTTAAGAGCTCCCTAAGCGGGCATGGGTGCGGGGATTGTCCCGGTCACCGGCCTGGAGGTCTTGAAGAGGCCGACCTCACGGTTCTGTCCATGCCGCTCTGTGAGCACCTTACGCGGGCAGGTCTAGACCAGTGGCTCGCCTCAGCTGTGACTCGAAACGAAACCAGGAAATAGAGCCACGCGCGGCACTTTAATCCACCTGGTCTAGTCCTGGTCTAGTCCTGGTTTAGTCCTGGTTTAGTCCTGGTTTAGACCTTGGTCTAGACCTGCTGTCAGCTCCGCGCCGGAACCAGAAAATAGACCCACGTGCGGCGCTTTAACCCACCTGGGCTAGTCCTGGTTTAGTCCTGGTTTAGTCCTGGTTTAGTCCTGGTTTAGACCTTGGTCTAGACCTGGTTTAGACCTTGGTCTGGACCTGCTGTCAGCTCCACGCCGGGTCCGCGCCGGGACACTTGTCAGAGCGTACTCTTCTCCCCCCTCCTCCTTCCCCCCACACGCTTCACTATTAATAATTTTGTTGAAAATCTATGAAAATTTGAGTGTTTAAACAAGAGACAAATGTGAGAAAAGTTTAAATCCAGTCTGAGAAAAGCGTATAATGTGTGACTGAGCGCGCATTATTTGAATTTTTGAGATTTCGCGTTTCGTAACTTGAAATTTCATTCGTATCTAGAGACAAAAATTTACCGTGAAGGCGTTTCGTAACTTGAAATTTTCGTTTGTTGGGTCATTCGTAAGGTGAGGTACCACTGTATAGGATTTATGTCCTTATGCAACAGCGCATTTGTTTCCCGATCTAGCTAGGCATGGGCGGAGTGATATCACCTTGCAGTTAGGTTTCCAGCTGATATTTGTTTACCTTCAGCTGTCATCGTTAGCCGTAGAGTACAGTAGCCTGCCCTGTTCTACAATCCAGACATGGCCACGTTTGGAGGTCTCCCCGATGCTTGGAATATACAGACGAAGAGTTGAGAGAGATGGATGTTGAAAGGGCAGAACGCGAGAGAGTGTTGGTGAGTTAGCCCCCGCTACAGCTACAGAAAACCGGGTTGTTGCATTGTTCGTTTGAATGAACGATCAATGCGGGGCTGTCTTTTCAGTTCCGTGCTCAACAGTGTAAACATCTCTTCTGTAAATCGCGTCACTGTGAAACGACATATAAATTTGCATTGCATTGCATGCGCATGTGAGCTTGAGCCTATTATTCCACTCTGCCAAGCTATAACACATAGCGTTACCTTTACATGAATGTTCATGGGCTAGCAACAACTTTATGAGCGTGCATGCCTTTTCTGTCAGCCGGGTAGACTACAAGAGTAAAGCAAAAGCTCTAGCACAGTCTTCATCAATCGACCAGCAGGCTAACATAACGACAGGAGCAAGCTTGGTAAAAAAGGTACAAACCTGTTCTTCATCACGGGATCTTGCGCTTGGAAAGACAGATGGTACTGCAGTGGTTGTCAGACTAGGCTTTCCAAGGGATTTGGTGTAGTAGTCTGGTCCGAAATGATCACTGCAAATCTTCTGTTTATGTAGCGTCTCCACCGGTGTGTTGATGTCTAAGCCAGCAGCTACAAGCCACAGTCGAGTCCTTTCTCGATCGTGCACCGGAAAGCTGTGAAAACTTTGTGGTGCCCACCTACGGGCTTTATTTTCTAAATGCACACTGAAAAACCATTTTGCCCGGTAGTTCCTTTAAAATTCACCTCTTCACTCTGTGGTCTTCCCTACTACGACTTTTCTCGCTTCTCTCTTACGTGATTGGTCACTTCACAACCAACTAGAGTAAAGTAAAATTCCGCTGCTGCTGCAAAGCTAGTCCCTCAGATATGGAATAATTCATGCTATTCGCAGTCAGTTTTATTTCAAAAATTACTCAATCAATATATATTTACATTGACAGTCTGCCGTTTTGGGTGCACTATGGAGTGGGTAACCCTGATTTAAATCCGGCTACCATTTACCATTGACTTGCGCTAGCCTAGCAACTGAAAACTCTGCAGCTGGATGGACTGCATGAAATTCGCTAAAAAGTGTCTCCACATCTCTGCAGCACTCTGGCTAACTCGGAAATGAGCCCCCATGTCAAAAATCCTGAAATATCCCTTTAATATAATGTGTGAACCACCTTGTCTCAATGACTAATCCTGAAATGCTACCAGGGGAAAAACATCTGTCAGTTTGTAGCATTTGTAGCAGTGATCTAAATATCTCTGTGACACTGCAGCCTCCCTGTGTGACCGCTGGGCACATGATGCTCCCTCCATAGACCTTGGGCTTGTTAGCGCTCATCCAACCGCATTAAAGCAAATGCTAATGAATTTAATTACACAAACGCTTATAGATCCGCCTGTGAAAAATGCCAACACCTGTCGCTATCCTGACACACATTATATCAGGAATGACATGTGCGGGTGGCCTTGTTTAGAGTAAGACAGATGGCTATTAAAATATTATTGGCTTTTTTTGGTTCCTCTTCACAGAAAATCACATTTAATTACACACCAGGAACAATGCACATCAAGTGGAGCCTGTCAGGATGCTTTCTAGGCTAAGGCGGTTAAAAGTTGTTCCAAATGATGGATGAGTTACACACTAGAGCTAACCACCAAGTTCAAGAGGGAATAGTGTTTGTACTGGCTAATTGGCATCAAAGATGAAGGAGTATTATTTAACTATGTGGGTTTTTTTTATTTAGTATGGCCTCCTTCCCTGTGTGTATTTTTATTCGAGAGTACAACAACAATGCAGATGTTCTGAAGGCTGCTGTCAAAGCAACCTAGGCTTCTATTACACCTGATCAGTGTCACTGGATGATTGACTCCACGCCACGCCACAATGATGCACACAAAAGGAACTGTTGAGTGCACAGAAATGAAGATACTTTTCAGAAGCCTGGCATTTCTGTTTAAAATATCTTTCTGTCTTTTCATTATCTGCAAACCATAATCATCAAAATGACAAGAAATAAAGGTTTGAAAGCTTCACTCTATGTGACATAAGTCTATATAATAAGTTTGACTTTCTGAAATGAGTGACAAAAAATATAGCACTTTTTCATGATATTCACATTTTTTCTGTATATCTGACCTGAGTAGGATTGCCAAAAGTATCAAAAACTTTACACTGATCAACACTAAATCTATCAAAACTATATACTCATTTCAGAAAGTATTGACATGTGTAAGTATCGATACTAAAAAGTCGCATTCGCAGGACAGAAATGCAGAATTAGTATGACCTTGAGCGGTATCAGAACAAGACGATACACGAGACAGACCACTAGGGAACTTATAACTGGATACAGAAAGTATAGTAATATAAAATAAAGTACTATTATTTAATGTTGAAAATTACATTCTATTGAAATCCAAAAATTAAGTTAAAGGGGCAGCCATAGTGGCCAGTAAAAGTGTCTATCAACTCATAAATACAGATTCAGATTCATAAAAAGGTAAAAATAAGAAGATATATCATGGCCATTTTCTGTATAAAAGTACACATAGCACCTTTAAATAAAGAGTGTTTTTAATTACCATTGTGTTAACAGAATCAGTATTGAGTAACAAGTCAATTCTTGCCTGGAAGAATCCATGACTCATCGCTGTACCAGCGAGTGAGTCTGGTAACGCTTGGTCCAAAATGCGCTGCAGTTGCGCGTAGACAGACAGCTAAGTGAACCAATCAGAGATTGCGCCATCTTGATTCAAAACTGAGGCGGAACTTCCGCTGCCTAAGAGTGACTTTGCGGGCAAAGGCGGGTGCACTGACGTCACCATCTTTGAACGAATCAGAATCGCGGAGTCCGTTGTTAACCGGAGGAGCGAGGGTGGATGGAGGGTGTCCAGATGGTATCGCGCTGTATAGGAAATACAGAGAGATATCATTTGGCTGGCCAGGTAAAGTCAATTCCGAAATCAAGTTTGAAATGTTAGCATCATCACAACAACGCCATTGAGATACAAATAGGTTTAATTTTTTTTAACCAGGGAAATCCCTTTGAGCTTAAAAACCTCTTTTTCAAGGGAGCCCTGGCCAAGAGGCAGTAAAAAAGACAATTCCAACACAATTAAAATGACATACAAATTAGTTAAAATAGGTACAATTTATGGAGGCTGTCGCAAGTGCTCTCAGTCTGGGTTTAAAGCCATTCAATGAGATAAGTTCCATTCATTTCCAGTCCTTTTGCAGCTTGTTCCATGTCGAGGGGGCAGAGAAGACAATAATGCAGTACTGTGAAACATTTCAAGAAGACAAGCAGGTGACAAGCCCTGCACCATAAATAATCCCAAAGCGCACCTTTAACTTGAATAATTTCGTAGAGAGACGATAATATACTATTTTCACAGTTAGAGAATGGTATCTGGTCTATGTAATAAATATGTGCTTCCTGTGCTTTCAAGCCGATAGCACATTTGTTCCTGCCTGTTTCTGTCCTGCCCAGTGTTCCGCAGATGGCCCTTGATATAAGAGGAAAACAAAGGCACTTGGAACAGGGATGAATACCGAATGATTATTTTTAAAAAACAGGTTGGAAAACATAATAATTACATTTTCCAACCATAAGCAACAGTGGCTCTTGAAGGCCGGAAACAATACCAAGCCATTCATTTACACAGACAGGCAGAGATTACAGCCAAACACGCTTAAGTAGCTCTGATTTAATTACACTGGCTCAAGTGTGGTTAAGACATCACGTGTATGGTCGGATCAACGTCATGTTCGAGAGCGAAGTGGTCATGTAACAACCAAATTCTGTGAAAGCTGTGTCTGACATTAAAGGTCAAAAGGCTTTCAGAGGGAGAGAAGTGCGTCTATACTGCACTGTACCGCGCCACATAAGCCATACTGACAATGAAAAATATAGAGGGAAGAAATAGACAGGTATACAGTAGGCTAGTCTCGCTGCAAGATTGTCATGATATTGTCAAATTTGAAATCTGGGTTGAGTTTTTTGACATTTTGTACTTCTGTGACAATGTAATCATGAAAATCGGAATGATTCACCATATTTGGGATAAGAAATGAATAGTCCCTGCTACTGTCACAATTTCATATCAATATTTGACAGTGACAAATGCAGAACTTTTGGAAGAAAACTTTATAGAAATGGTCAATTCAAATTTCTGTATATTTTAGATGTTTTTACTGGTGCCTGCAGAAAATTGAGGTGGACAAACTGTGTTATTTCATGTTTTTATAATGATTCACTATAGGTATACAACATTGACAACTTAAGCTGCTAAAGTTAAAAGATTTTTTTTTATTTTTTGTGTTTTATAACTGTAGAAAAACTGCTACAAAAACATTTCTTTCAATAGAAAATGCCAGAAAATACAGTGATTTTCCAAATGTCCAAAAGAAAAGCTCATATAAATTTACTATATTTGATATCCATGATTGATGCCACACAAGGTAAAAGAAAAAACATAAAATATTGACTCAAAATGCAAAGTAGTTTGTCAAATTATTCACTATGTTGGAGATCTGATTGACAGCTCAGTGTTTCAGTTTCTACTTTTTCAAACTAGCACTGTTCTGCATGTTGAATAGTTAAGATTAAGATTAAGACTTTATTGATCTCACACAGTGACATACAGTGACACAGAGGAGAAATTCACTTCTGCATTTGTCCCAAGTGGGCTGCAGTTGGCAGCTCGTCTTTCCGGCGCCCGGTGGGCAGTACCGTGAAGGGTCTTGCCCGAGGACCCACAGTAAGTCAAGTGAGTTACCAGTTGAGCTAGCCAGCTGGCAAAAATAATATAATTTAAAATAATTTAAAAATATATATGTAGTCAAATATCCATCAAAACTTTGCAATGAAACACTAGATTTTGGTCTGTAAACATATACTCAAATTAGAGGAATAAATATTTCAAAAGGTTATTAAATTTGTATTTATTTATTTATTTATTTATTTATTTATTTTTGACATTTGGGTATGCAGGATTCTTGGAAAAGTTACATTTAATAGTGAAATATGTAACTTGTCTTGTAAAGCAGATAATGATGCTTTAAATGTTCCACAGTATGACATTATCCATCTCCATAGAGACTAGAAGGTGACCAGGCAAATGTGACAGGTCAGATTAGAATGCATGTTTTGCAATGTATGATTTTACAAATAAAAACATCTGAATTGAATCAATACAAGATATAAATTCATACCATACTGTGGAACATTCAAGCTATACCAATAACATCACCATGGAGAGGTGGCGGACCCACACACCAGAGGTTACAAAATGCATCTTTAGTGCTTATTGTTGTCCGAAACATATGAGCTCCATCTGATGGAAGCTGAGAACACAAAATTGTGTGTTGAAAATCCTGTAGATATTTTTCACTAGAGGAGTAGATGGGGCAGTCATTTTCTATAGTCCAGTGAGCAGATGTCCTGAAGATACAAGTGTCACATTGCATCAGAGTTCTCATATTTTCAGATTTGATTTAAGGTAGTAAAATGTCACTAAGGAGCGATATGAATTGAAAATAAAGTTGGTATTGCTACAGTCCCTTTGCCTGGCAACTCCAGAATGAAATCTCTGCATTTTTAGTAGGCTACAGATTATTATGAGGCTGATCCCGACGCCTCCCGCTGTGCCTCAAGCCAAACGTGACAGTGCAATCAGATTATGTTTTTTTTCAGTGACATACAGTATGTGAAACGTACAAGCTCATACTAGGTCACATATGATTTAAGTCAAAGACAAATTCAAAGTCAGAGTCAACTTTATTGTCAATTCTGCCATATGTGTTCGACAAACAGTGAATCGAAATTCCGTTTCTCTCTGGCCAAGCAGTGCAAAAAGACAGTGTACAAAATACAATATAAAGAAAAACTATCAAAGACAAAATCTAAAAGCAGTGCAAAGAATAAATACCTCTTTACAGATGTCCAAAAATGTGCAGTGTGCATCAAAATGTGCAATAGAATGTGCATTGAAAAATAAAGATAAAAATAAAATTTACAAAATAAAAAATTCAACAAAATTTACAAATAAAATCAAATGTATCTCACCTCAGATTAACAGAGTTTAGTGCTTCGCTCATTCATTCTAACATTCCGCAAAGTTTTTCAGCCCCCTGTGATTTTTTTTCCTTTATTTTTTCCGATACAGACCGTACTGGCTAATCCACCTGTCAATCGTGCCCATTTGAAAACATCAGAGATTCACCCTTGACCAGTCTCACACAGTCATAAACTATTGATGAAGTGTATAGTGTGGATCCCAGGCAAACAGGCCGTGGGTTATTGGAGCAAACTTGAAAACAGAATAACAGAGTATACTGTATGACTAAAAGAGTGTTTGGTGACCAGTACTGCTCTGTTGCATCAGTGTGGGACAGAGAAAGGAGCTTCAAAGGGCAGAGGAGAAAAAGTGGGGCACAAGTTATCAGTCCAGAAAGACACACTTCCCACAGTGAACAAGTCAAAGTATGGATACTTCAGTACAAATTCTGATTGACTAAGGCAGTGTTTCCCAACCTTTTTTGTCTTGTGTACCCCCTGAGCCCTTTTGTCATACCTCGAGTACCCCCTCACTCATACGTGTTGTTGTGTTGTGTTGATAATTCTCCAAAAGTAGAACATGACACAACGGATTTTTAAATGAAAATCATTCTATTTCATCTACTTAATTTGAAAATTTAATTCTCAGGCTTTTTCTCTCGTTTCTTTAACTCAAATTAGTTAAAGGGATATGTCACCTCCAGGTCAAATTTGGGCATCTCCCCAGTCCAGAGACTAAAATAAGTGGTGGAAAGCGTTTTCCTGCTCACCCAGCCATTGTCCGAGTCTGTCAGCACTGACCGCCGCGGTATCTGCAGCTACTCCGCCTTAGACTGGAGTCTAACGTCGCCAGAGAAAGATTTCGGCCAAAAGGAATTAATTTGCTCGATGCGTTTCCCAATTACTTTCTGTGTAGTGCACATTCATATCGAGTGCAAATAAATATGCAAATCAACACGGAGAGCTTGACTTGGTCATTTTGGGTGGGAACTATTTTTCAGTGCGGAAAAAGAAAGCCGAAGCACAGAGCACGCTGCCAGGGGAATCCCTGTTACGCACCAGGAAGGGAGTTCCCCTGTTGCGCAGCGTGGTGCATGCTTCGGCTTTATTGTTTCGCACTGAAAAATAGTCTTTCCACCAGCTTTCCACCACTTATTTTAGTCTCTGGACTGTGGGGAGATGCCCAAATTTGACCTGGGGGTGGCATATCCCTTTAAACATAAATATGTTTAATATATATGTTAAAATAAATAACAATAATAAATATGTTTCTTTGAAAATAATTTACTAAAATAAATACTAAATCAAAATAATCTTCCTTTGTTGTATCTAACTCTTGTAACACAACTGATTATTAAATGAAAATCTTTTTATTTCATGTCCTTAATTTGCCGCGTACCCCCTGCAATGTGCTTGCGTACCCCTAGGAGTACCCTGGTTGGGAAACACGGGACTAAGGCATAATGTCATAATCGAGTAAACGCATACAGCCCTATTATAAGTTTCTATTTGGTGTTGTTGAAATTAAATTATCTATACATTCTCATCCCTTTTGTGGGGTTTATATAAGTAAAAATACAACAAAATACAAAAGTAAAAAAGAAAATATTTCCCAATTCCATTGTGCTCCGTGTTGTTTAAACCTCAATATATCTATATTTATAAATAAATAAATCTCAGCCTAGATTGCTAGACAGTAACACAGTGGCATTACATTTACTAACTCCATGGAGACAAGCAGGCGTCACCAACAGATCAAGCTACAGGTGAGATCTCTTAAGAGGTGATCATGCGCACAATAACAGTGCATGTTGTATTTTTTGCAATAAATTAATAGTGTAATCTAGATGTATTTATTTATTTATTTATTTATTTATTTATCACTTATTTGTCCCCGAAATGAAATTTGTCCTCTGCATTTGACCCATCCTGTATTCAGGAGCAGTGGGCAACACATGACTGCACCCGGGGACCCATCTCCACGATCTTCCTGCTTAGGCTTGGTCAGGACCTCAGCTGGAGGATTTTTACCTATGGTGTATGTTATAAAAGCCATATTTTTCTTATTCATATTATTTTGACATTTGTTTTGTTATTTTGTTTTTGTTCCCCTGGCTATAAAGGTAAAAATTAAGTTATGCAAGTGTTCACCTCTGCACTTTAATAACAATAAAGTAAAGCACACACATTTTCTTTGTTTCCCATCAAACTATGCTTTTCTACAAGTCTACTTCGACTTCATCTGGCCTGCAATGCTCCAGACATCTTAATAGTTCTCCTCCCTTAAGATTGACTGGACCCAAACTAATGCATCTTTTGTTTTTTGTTTTTTTCATTTTTGATTTATTGCCCCCCCCAAAGAGGGACAGAGGACTTAGGGTTGGGCAGTAATGACAAAAATATATTTTGATATTGATATTTTTATTACGACAATCCATCAAAACTTGGTTGAAGTTCAAAGACTGCACAAAACGTGAATGGACAGTCTAATTAAGCACAAAAGTCCAGAAATATCACTTTACAATAACCTTAAATAGCCTTAGTAAAGCACAAAGAAAGACTTAGTAACTACTTAAAGTCGCAGTATGACACTTTTTGCCACAAAATAGACTAAAAATGTTTATTACACTAAAAGACAGGTGCCCTTACTCTGATTTTTTTTTTTTTTTTTTTTTACATTTCTTCCTAAACGTATTCTAGTGTCACGATGCCAACATTTCAAACTCGATTTCAATACTCAGGAATCTACAGCTCTGGAAAAAAAATAAGAGACCACTGCAAAATTATCAGTTTTTCTGATTTTACTACTTATAGGTATGTGTTTGGGCAAAAGGAACATTTTTGTTTGAGTCTATATACCGACTGGTTAGCTCAACTGCTAAGTCACTGACTTTCCCCAGGGGGATGTGGGTTCAAACCCCCCCCCCCAGCAATGAGCAAAACCAGTGTGGGTCCTTGGGCAAGACCCTTCATGGTACTACCCCCCGGGCAGAGCATTTATTCGCAGAAAATGACAAATGGTCAAAATAACAAAAAAGATACATGTTTTCAGACCTCAAACAATGCAAAGAAACAAGATCAAATTCATTTTAAAACAACCTAATACTAATGTTTACACTTAAAAAGAGTTCAGAAATCAATATTTGATGCAATAACCCTTATTTTTAATCACAGCTTTCATGCGTCTTGGCATGCTCTCCACAAGTCTTTCACATTGTTCTTGGGTGACTTTATTATATAAGAACTGAAGTAGCTCAGCTTTGTGTTTGTGTTGGAATTCAACAGACGCTGGAATGGAATGGCTGTAATACATGTAGAGATGCTTTCAGAAAAAACATGTAGAGATGCTTTCAGAAAAAAGAAAAAAAAATTCAGAGCTGTAGACTCGATACTGATTCCAATACCAATCTAGAATGTGATTTTTCAACATTAAATCATAGTAGGCTACTTTCTTTTATTACCATGTGGCTTTATATTTGTATAATCGCTCAGTCATCCTGGTAGGTTCCAGAGTGGTCCACTATAGGCCTATACTCTATGCGGTTTTGTTCTTGTTCTGATACAGCTCAAGATCATTCTAAAGCTATTCAGGAAAGGTTCATAGTTTTGATAGTTTCAGTTCTGATTACCATATTCTAAAGTATCTAAAGTAACAACTGCATTCTATCATTTAATAAACCCTTCACAACTGTATGAAGTCTGCTTATTTCTCCTGTGTTCCTGTCTGCACGGATATCCGTCAAACGAGGAATCATTAGCAGAGACTTGTTGCGCTACTTTGCTCTGTTTGTCACGAAGCAGGTCCCTGGAGATGTGGACCCCATGAGGAGACAGTGCGCCCCCCACCAGGACACAAAGATGGTCGCTCCGCCCCTTCAGCCCAACGATGGCCGCAGACACAAAGTTCACAGCTGTACAAAGTCAAAACAGCACTTTGACCACCAACAGCTGAGGTTCAGACTGGACTCGTATAACCCCAATATCAGGTCATTTTAGATGGGTCTGTGGGGAAGTGATTAAACCCAGTGTCAGAAAATACGATTTAAAAGATGCACTATGCAACTTTTCTGACACGGAGTTCACCACCTTTCTGTCTCCATGGAGATGTTATTGTTTTGATGTTCCACAGAACGGCATTAAACATTCATCTTTTTTTATGTCATAATAATACTGACCTAGTGGTGCTTATCACCATGGAGATGATTTTAATTCCATACTGTGGAACATTCCGGGCAAAACCAAGATTAACCCAGGACCAAATCAGGACTAACTCAGGATTAAACTGGGACTAAACCAGGACTGAATCAGGACTAAGCCCAAATGACCTCACAGCTGTATAAAGCTATTGTGCGCTGGACACTTTAACCTCAGTGTTCAGACTTCTTCAGCCAGTTCTGCAGCTAAAGTCTTTAACCCCACATCTCCATGGTGACAGATGACTAGAAGACTATACTGTGGAATGTTTCTGGTGAAATTTAAAGGCAAAGACAAGACTTAGACTTAGACTTAGACAAACTTTATTGTACGGTAGCTCACTCATCAAATATAATAACAGAGGGTAAAAAACTAAAAAATAGATGGAAATAGAAAACAAAGAGCAATAGACCAGTGCCAGATAAGACATAATTATACAAATAAAAATAGTGATAATAAGTGTGCAAATCAGATTTAAATAGAAAAGTAGCAATAAAATATAAAATACAGTAATCCCTCGTTTATCGCGAGCGTTCCAGAAATAACCCACAATAAGAGAAATCCGTGAAGTAGGACAACTTTATATTTTACAATTATTATACATGTTTTAAGGCTGTAAATGACTCGCCACACACATTATACGCTTTTCTCAGAGTGGAATTAACCTTTTCTCACATTTCTCTCTCCTTTAAACACTCAAACTTTCATAGATTTTCAACAAAATGTATTAATAGTGAAGCGTGGGGGGAGACACGGCTCCGGAAGCCCCCCCTCCCGTCCCGGAATGCGACGCGCACCAACTCCAAGTCCTCTATGGTCTGGTGCAGTGGGTGAGCAGGAGTGTCCAAGATGGAATCAGGAAAACCAGGATTATTCCAGGACCAAACCAGGCCTAAACCAGGATTAAAGTGGGACTGAACCAGGACTAAACCCAGATAACCTCACAGCTGTATAAATCCGTTATGTTACGTGGCTATCTGCAGTGGACACTTTAATGTCCAGGCCTCTTCGGGCATGTCTGAATCTTAAGTCTTTAACCTCACATCTGCTTCAACCACTTCTGTTTAAATGATGTGAACATTGCTCCGACCTGTCTTCTCCAGGCAATTATGTGTTCTTTAAATAGAATTACACACTTGGAATATATTCAAATCTATTCACTAATGCACTGAATTAATATGGCATAATTTTCTTCCCTTATTTAAACATGCACCGTGCAACTTTTCTAGTGGAGGGTCAGCATTGTCTCCTTGGAGATGTTATTGCTTTGCCTGGAAAATTCCATGGTATGACAGATCCATCTAGCATTTATTCATTATGGGTGTTTCTATTGCTCGAAAATAGATCCACAGATTTGAATTGTAATGTAGCGGAGTGCCGTAACCTGCTTGTCATAGTTTGGTTTAATCTATACTGTGGAACATTCTCGACAAAGCAATAACATTTCCATGGAGATAAGCAAATAGCAAACCCCCCACTAGAAATGTTACACAGTGCATTTTTAAACACTGAAATATGCTTTACATTGTAGTTTTTCGCTCACTTCTCATCCTCCACTTGCTTGATTATTGCCCTGCTTGGAATGTTCCACAATAGGGCATTAAAGTTATCTATTCTTTCTTTTATTCAACTAGGTGTTTTATTGCTCAAGAAACACTTTGGAAAACATGCATTCTTGTCCATGAGTGGGGTCACCTCTCCACAGACTGGACCTGTAACTTGATGGCATATTGTGGAGCATTCCAGGCAAAGCAATAAATAGCATCTCCATGGAGACAAGCAGGACCCACCATATTAAAAAGTAGGGATTTAAAATGAGTGAATTGTCTGCCCATGGACACAAAAACATCTTTGATTTCTTGATACTCTGCAGTGGCATCATACTGGGGGTGTTCTGTATGTATATCTGTGGTGGAATGTTTAGGAGTTACCATGGTGACACAACGCACACATTAGCAAACACTGCGGAAAACGTTTTGATTGTCTGAAAACTCAAGAAAAAATACAAAATGGATTTAAAAAACACATTTTCAGGAGCCTGTGATCACTACGAGCGTTCACGGTCGTGTTTAGGTGTTTAATTTTCAACAAAAAAGTGAGAATGACTAACGGAAAAACTGTTGGCTAATGCTTATAACTAGCTTGTTATTTGAGAGAATCTTGTTTAAGAGCACATATCTCACCTGTTGTAGTTCCAGCTAAACCTATTCTATCTAGTCAGATTGTGTCAAAATAAAGTTATAATAATAAAATGAAATAAAATAAAATTAAAGTTATGAAATTAAAGTCTAGAGCAGTGCTTACAGTTAGCATCACACTCCTTGGGAATGTTGAGGACATCAGCTGCAAAGTATTAATACAATGCAGTTCCAAGTGGTATAGAGGGACATATATAATTACATATTTAATTACTTCCCCCTTTTGATCGTAATGGGCACTTTGCCTGTTTCCTATATGAAATAATTTGATTGGATAATTGTATCAAGTCACTCCTCTCATCGACATTTCAGGAAGTCATTATCTCTATAAAACAAAGGGCAGACAAAAATGCATAATTTTTGAATGAGAGTTTTTTGAATAAAAGTCTTCTGGGGAAAAAGATAGCATATCATCAGGAATTTTAAGAGGCCACATCGGCCCGTGATGGTCTCACATTTCTCTCTCTGATAGGCAGTTGGTCTAAATATTAAATTATTTTCTACTGTAGCTGCATTAAAGTAGTTGACTATTGGATTGTAATTATTTAGCTATCATCATTTCCTTAGTAAACAACAAACCAAATCCACATTATTATCATATTATGTAATATTTTTGTATTAGATTATCAGTCGTCAAATGGTACGTGTTTTAACGTGGAAAACTTTGAACAGAATCCTATCAAAACATAGCGCTAGTCAGAAAAATGTAAAAATTGTAAACTTCTCGTAAACTGAACTAAAACATAAATTGGACTTTACAACGTATTTTTCATCTTATTTTTCATTGTATTTTTCATCTTATTTTTCATCTCGGTATCCATACATCTCACTCTGACAGTGTGACTATTACAATTAAATGTGTACCAACAGGAAAGGGGATGGGAAATTCAATCAGCAACAGTCTCACTCATACTAATTAACTTTGCCTTGTATGCATAAGGGAAAGTTCAAACATACATCCCCCACATTCAATAAAGAGCATGTGATCAGTCGTATGACCAAACAACAAAGTCATTTCATTTTCCCCTACTGTGATAATTAAAGCCTTGTGAAGCTTTTAGCAGGGCAGCTGACTATTTACCCATTCTGATTAAAGAACCATTTGTAAATAAGTGATTATATGATAAGATACGAACCCTTTATTTGTCCCACAATGGGGAAATACAGTGTTCTCACGGTGATGGAAATTTATATTGTGGAAAGATTTCTCTCAATCTGTCTTTGTGCAAAGTAATGTGATTCCTACGTTAGACCAGACCAATCATTAACATGTGTAAAGGCTCAGCAGAAACAGCTGCCCTTTGTTGTACCTGTCCTCAAATGTAAGTTAAGTTGATTAACACAAGTCTGTGAAACAGAAGTCAATTACTGCGTGCACATGGACGAGTGTAATCCGACTGCAAATGGATTGGGATCGTATCGAAGTCATGTGCACACGCTAAGGATCCTATAGGGATTGGTTTCCCCAATCCGATTGGAACCCCTGGCTTAGGCCGATAGTAATCCGCTTGGTGCACGATATCAGATCGGATTGGCGTACTGCGCATGCGCGGGAATTTTTGCCAGGGATTTTACCCGGAAGTGGCAGGAGGCGCCGACGCCATCATAAGTAGCGATTGTTGCCGGAAAAGTCAGACAAAATCATGGCTGCGAAGAAAGAACGCACAACACGTACACCAAGGCTGCTCCGTCAAACTCCTCGAGCACCATCTTTGTATACCGCCACATAGTTTGTTGTGTTTTTATTGAGTAGCCAAGTAGCCATCACCCGGAAGTAGTTGGACTACAGCGCCACATAGTGTAGCGGAGGTCGTTGACCATTATCCGATTACATGAGTTTCATGTGCACTTGGATTTAAAGACAGACCACCCGCCAAATAACGGGATCGGATTTGGAGAAATCTAATCCGATCCTACCATGTGCACGCAGTGACTCTGCTTTGACGTGTATGTAACTTGAATGTTTGTATAAATACTCAGAGCTTAGATGCTCTGGAGGGGATGCTCGGGAAATGGAGGGGGGACTGGGCAGAGGAGACTCAGGCTACGTCCACATGACAACGCTCCTGGATTTTTTTTTTATGCGGGTATAATAAAATTTGCATCCACACACGTGTCGGATCAGTAAATATTCGTGTCCAGATGAAAATGGCGCGCTAAGTGAAAACGATGTAATACATATGCCACATCATTACGTGGCGCTGTAAATAGGAAACAGCCAGAGCCACCGGAAACACAATACTACAAAGAGCGCTTGCGCATAAAGTCCTTTTTCTTCCCCAAACAAGTATCACGATGTCATCGTTTTCCAAAAGCTGCGTTTTGCTCGTTCACACGACAACGCGACTCCGGCGTTCCCAGATTTCTCCACTCTGGAACCTGGTTTCAAAAAACACAGTTTTCGCCCCGTCAAAACGCCGGCGGGATGTGGACAAAAGGCCAGAACGAATACAAACTTCTCAGTTTCCACCAAAAAACGTTGTCGTGTGGACAGGGCCTTAATGTGATTCCTACTTCAGACCAGTGTTAAAATATGTACCTTGTAATAATAAAAGATTTTAAAAAAAAAACATGTACTCAGCAGACGCAACTGCCCTTTGTCGTACCTGTCCTCAAATGTAAGTTAAGTTGAGTAGCACAAGGCTGTGAAACAAAAGTCTCTCTGCTTTGACATGTATGTAACATGTATGTGTTTATTTCTGTACTTAGAGCTCAGATGCTCTGGGGGGAGATGAAGAGAAGGGGGACTGGAGAGAGAAGACTCAGGAGAGGCTGTTGGTCTCCGGCCAGGGCAGGCCTAGGCCCTGTCCATATCTGCTGTAAAGAAAAAGAATAAACCTTTGTCTGTATTCCGAAAACCAATCTGGCTTTGCAAATGGATTAATTATTTTTAATTCAAGCTCTGTATAATTTTTTCCACAACATGACCAAACGCAAAAGTCAAGAACAGCGAGAGAATAAGGTGCCTGTACTCAAAATCAATATAAATTATAAAATAAATTGTATGTAAGATTTTAAATTCCATAAACATAACCTAACTCTTTTCCTAGATAGGAGGTAGACATGCTAAAATAAATACAGCTTACTGAAAACAATTGGAATGCTCTTTGGACAAATTGGACATGATGGTTAAGTTGCTTATGTTATAATTTGGTCCTTTGGTTTTCATGACAACAAGTTGAGGAAAATGCGGTCAAAGAGTGATCTGGAGATGATCATACATGCTTTTATCTCATCCTGTCTCATTACTGCAAACCACTTTTTACTTGTTTTAATAAGGCAGTTGTTCAAAGAAACAGGAACCTTCAGAACAGCCGCACATCACCCTTATTACCAGCAAAAATAGAACCGATTTTAAATTTTGTCCTCACTTTTCGAGCGCTGCATGGACAGACCCTCCGGTACATTACTAACTTCCTGTGCCCTTACTCCACTGGCCAGAGCGTCCTCACAGTCTAAAGACTTGATTTAAAGCTCTGGGCTGTAGCCGCAGACAACATCCAGTCAGAAAGAAGAATGAGCCCCACACAAGTCTCTCATTTGGAGACAATGCTGAAGTCCAGTTGGTTTAAATCTAATAGAACTCTCTCTGATCTTAATCCTCACTCCCTAAACCCTAACTACTGCAGCCAATCATTCATCAGTGTACAGCCCAGGCTCAGTGAACTAACCACACTATAATTTGCTGCTTTTATGTCAGATGCCCTACCCGGTACAGCAGCCACATTACCAAGGACACAAAAACTGCAGGTATATCTGCCCTACGCCTTGAGCAAGAGGTGATGGGGTGACCTTCTGGAAGATGAATGCATACCTTTAACAAGATGCAATCCATAAATAGCAAGTTACAGCAAAAACGTATATTCATAAATCATGTGTTTGTTTCATTATTGAGTCAACGACATTGTAATAAGAATGTAAAGAGTTTGCTTATGTACATTGTGTTGTAAATTGGGTGTAGATGTTGAAGTATAGTTGAGTTAAACGCCCAAGGGTCTTTAGTATTCGTGGTTTTCAATTTCCTGTTCATAGGTGCCAATTTTAGTGCTTTTCACCATTCAAAAGATAAGATAAGACTTTAATGATCTCACATAGGATAAATTAAGGCCCTGTCTACACTACAACGTTGTGGAGTGAAGTTTTTTATCGTTTCGGTCTCGCATCCACATGGCACCAGCGTTCTGGGTACCCCAAAACGAGATTTTTTGGGAACGGGTTCCAGAGTGGAAAACTCTGGCAACATTACCTTTGTGGAGTCGTCTGGACGAGTAGAACGGATTTGTTTACGCTTACGTCACAACCACATGGCCAGAACAAATAGCAGCCTCGTGCGCAACATTCATTCGTAACAAGACAGCGACCCTGGTGGACACCAGAGTAGCAGTAGTAGCAGTGCTGCAGTCACTGCTAAGTTTACTTGCGTTATTGAAAGAAAATGTACTGCAGTTATAGGAACTATAGGCGAGCAGCAGACACGCTTAGAGCACAACATGCGCCAGACTCTTTTACTACTACTAGACGTGCCAAAAGAAGGAGATTTTGGGTGAGACCTGGAAGAACAAGTAGCTGCTGGGACAACTTTGTGAATGGCGTTGTAGTGGACGCAGAATGGAGAGAGAACTTTCGGATGATAATAATTATGACTCACGCCGTGTTGCAGTGTTTTCGGATAATTTGCGTATCTCCACGTGTATGCGCGTATCATGTGTTTCGGAGCTAAATCGCACTCTGTACACAAGCATGTCCCGAACCTGTCCTGAACGTCTCTTGAACGTGTCATGTGTAGAAGTTAAGTAGAAGTTAAAAGTCCATTTTCATGTCCTTTAGTGTCCTGCAGTGCCGCTTACATATGCACGAGCTCCTCACAGCTGATCGGCGAACAGGGAAAACCCCCTCGGCGCTCCTCGCAACGGGATTGGCGGGCGCGCGAGCGTGGGAAAATACACGCCCCGTTTTCAGCAAGCGTTCCATTGCCATGTGTACGTGATATTTTACTGATCCGTTCCCAGTGTGGATGTGATATTTTTTTTACCCGGTAAGAAAAAATCCTGCGTTGCGTTGCCGTGTGGATGTAGCCTCACTTGCCACAATAGCTCCAGGTAGTTTAGTGCAAGAGAAACTTTGAACAAGAAAGTGCATGCAGGCAAAAAAATTAAATAAGTAATAACAAAATACAGTAAAAAAGTAACTGAGAGAGTATGGAAAAATACTGCACATTTGGACTATATAGTGGACTATGCAGTCTGATGGTGGTGGGGATGAAGGATCTGCAGTAGCGCTCCTTCAAAAGATCCTTTGTTTTGAATTGTTAATTGCAATGGCAACTATTTCTATCACTATGGAAGTTACACATATGCATACAAGGCCAAATAAGATCAAAACAATAGAAGGTCACTGCAATCACAGAAAATCAGAATAGCATCATAGTACATTTCAGCTGAACTATTTGTCGCTAGTCTGTTCAAATAATGTCACCTCTGCTTCCGACTACCATCAAAAGGCAAATTTCAATTGTTTTTTCCCTCCACAATTTTCACAATTTTTAGTTTCTTTGGTTTCATTATCATGGGACATGTTTTGCATAACAAAAAACATCAGACAAAAATATTCCCTAACCTGTCATCTAGCCCACATTTAACATTTTTTATCTGTGCCAAGTTACAAGAAAGGTTTTTCTTTTTTGATTGTTTCTATGAATTTTAGTTTAAAATGTCTATGGATGCCCTAAACACCATGAAACATCTGTATGCTTTTAAAAACAAACCTGTAATTTCAAAGCACTCAGGCACAGCATACATTCCCTATGAGCGTAATGGCTTTGGGAGGTAACTTCCCCAGTGCAGCGGATGTACCGTATGGATGACCCCAAAAAGTCAACATATTAGCAACACTTTCAAACTTAAATCATTTCTTAAATCTTTGCTTGCTACCAACAGAGACATGTCAAGGCAAAAACATGTCATGAGGAAAAGGCCCAACTTAATGAAAAAGGTTTTTATGATGCAAACTAGAACAGAATGATTTGAGGAAAAGATTGATTTGTGATTTTTCTGCAATATATATGTTTTAATTATATGATTCTATTAAAAGTTCACATTTTAAAACCAGAGGAATTCACAAAAAAAAGAAGTGATTTGCTAATTCCGTCAATTCAAATTGTGATTTTGATTCCATTGCAATTCATCTTGCAGAAAAATGTATATTTAGTTACATGTAATGTCAAAGCTGGCATGATTATGAGATATCTGAGTAGATGCCCTAAGTGTGGTTTGGGTTAGAAGCGTTAGTAGCGTTATCAGTGCACACAGGTGTATCACAGCTCATTGACAAACTTTTACATGGTGAAAGAGATTTTTTTCTACATGGCATTTTTATTTGACATTTCTAGCTTCTCTGAGCACTGAGAACCATCTATTTACGTGACTGATAGGAATCCATTCATAAAAATACTGTGCAGCATTCTATCTCTCTAAAATATGAAGTCATATCTTACTTTATATTTAACAATTCCCTGTAAATAAATACCATAAGAAAATGTATATTTAGTCACCATAACTGAGCTTGTCTGGTCAAATGGGCACAAATCTACAGAGATGTGCAGATGTGAAGAGAGAAAAAGGCAGAGATACATATGGGATTCACATTATGTACACCAGATTTAGAATCTACAGTCTTAGACCAGAGGAGACCCGTTTGTTGGTACACAGACAGGAAATAGTATGCAGATACAGGAAGAACATGTAAACTCTACATAGAAAGGCTCCACTTGTCTGGGAATCAAACACAGGATGTTCCTGCTGTGAGAAAGAAACGCTGTAACCACTGTGCATCTGTACATTAGAGTTAATATGTTATTTTCATTTATTCATTTCAAGAATGCAAGCCATGCACTGTATTTTATTGGATCAGATGTTGGGGCAAAGACCTATGTGGAAAACATGATCAGTTTTGTTGACAGTTTGTTCTTGTAACGTTCATTAGGAGTTTTACTTGTTGATGAAAATGCGTTTGAGTTTTCACAACAAACCTGGCAGAGTAATGATCCTGTTGCCAGCGCTGCTTGTCTTGATTCAAAAACAAAAGCGTGGATTTTAATTTGGCAAAAGTCATTAATGAGATAATCATTTGTGTGTCAGAGTCAGAATGCAGGAAATTTGAAGGTAATCTCAAGTATTGCACATTTCAAAAAACCCCAAACATAAGACACTCTAGATCAGGGGTGCTCAACCTTTTTTTAACCGGGATCTACTTTTGAGGTTGATGGTGTGCCGAGAGTTTAGTCTTGGTTTAGACCTGGTTTAGTCCTGGTTTAGATCTGGTTTAGTCCTGGTTTCGTCCCGGTTTAGACCTGGTTTAGTCCCGGTTTAGACCTGGTTTAGTCCCGGTTTAGATCCCGGTTTAGTCCCAGGCCCCAGCTGTCAGCTAATCTGTCCCTTTGATGCAGAAATAATATGATAATATCACTCACCCGAACGTTTCGGCGAATTTCGACGAAAAGTGAGGGATTTTCATGCCTGCAGTGAAGCGGCGAAGCACGTAGCAATCCCACCACTTTTGTCTGCGACTCCGCACCAACACGTTCATTTCTACGGACTGCCCCGCAAAACGCCATGGCCAAAAACCTTGCCTTTCTCCTTCTCCCTCTCCTCCTTAAAACAAATAAGCTGCACATGTTCTGGCTCCGGTGCGACAGCAACTCTAGGCTACTTCCATAAACATTGAGCACACTCGCTGCGTCGTGTCCCCCGGGGCGCATGCGCAAAAAATCGGATTTTACAAAAAAATCGGAACTGAGCATTAAGCCCTGGCGATCGACTGACACTCGGCCCATGATCGACTCGTAGACCGCGGTCGACCGGTTGGGCACCCCTGCTCTAGATATTCAAAGTAATTATCTATGGACCATATTCACATTATTTTATCATAACATATATAGCACTATGTTTTACTTAACATAGTGCTATTACTACATAAATACTTTACTACATAAATAGTTCCAGAGAATGACATTAAAACATCTATCCATCTGTCCATGAAGACACACAGATAACATTACCAGGCCAAGGTACAGGTCAGATCTGAGTGAGGAGTCCACTGTACCATTTAATCATAAGTTCAGTCAATGGTACTGAGTTTTCACCCTCTCTAACTATGCACTGTACTTCCCAAAAAAAAAAAAACATAATCGTATTCTCTAAAGGATGCATTCCAAAAACTTAACAATGCAAATATCTTGGAAACAAAGACGAGCTTACAAAACCTTTAATTACAGAAAGATACTGAATCACCATCTTTGAGTTTTAGGAAAATTCTCCTCCATTGTATTCAAAATGCTGTATTACTTGGTGGAGTTTGAAGCTGTGATATCTGATAACCGTTTTCTAAAGCTAACCAGAGCTTGTGTGTGTACTTTCCATTGGCCGTTAAGCAGAGGCAGCAGCCAGAGGAAAAGAAAGTCATTTCATTTAGGATTAGTCTTGACGTTAAGACTGACTTAGCAGACAGAGGACGCAAAGCCGCAGAAGATAGCGCGGTGGCATGTCCTTTTGACAGCACAAGCCCAGAGATAATAGAAATATGATGGAGATGCTGGAAGGTACAGGGTTTGGCACTTTACAAGATGCATCCTGCTTTTTAATTCTGACTATGATATCGAAAGGTTTAGATTCTCATCCAAAAAATATCAATACGTCTGGAGTTACCACGTCACCTGCACGATTCCGAGGAAATAAAAAGTTAAAACCATACTTCGGAACATAAAACATACAGTGGTACCTCACCTTACGAAAGACCCAACAAACGAAAAATCCAAGTTACGAAACGCCTTCACGTTAAATTCTGGTCTCTAGATACGAAAGAAAATTCAAGTTACGAAACGCGAAATCTCCAATCCAATCCAACTTTATTTATAAAGCACTTTAAAAACAACAAATCTCAAAATTTCAATTAATGCGCGCTCAGATGCACGCTCAGATGCACGCCCCGAAACGTAAATACACTTTATCAACACACACGGGGTTAGGTTCCAGAGGTGGCCCGCGGTGGGAGAGGTCCACGAGGTAGGACAACTTTGTATTTTGCAATTGTTCTACATGTTTTAGGGCTGTAAATGCCTCACCACACACATTCTACGCTTTTCTCAGACTGGAGTTGGGCTTTCCTCACATTTCTCTCTTGTTTGAGCACTCGAACTTTCATAGATTTTCAACGGAATGTGTTGATAGTGAAGCGTGGGGGGGCACAGCTCAATATAGCGCCGAACGCGCGAGGGGAGCGGAGACACAGGATTACTATCAACAACACATCATCAGTAGGATAAAACTCACCTGTCTCGCGACGGTCTAAACCCAGCTCACGTTCCCTATCAGTGAGTGAACAATCCAACGCTTGGTGAATTCTGCTTCACAAGAGGAAGAGCCGACATCGAAGGATCAAAAAAACGACGTCACTATGAATGCTTGGCCGCCACAAGCCAGTTATCCCTGGAGAGGTGCGCGACACAGTGCGAGGCCGTGTGTACACCGGGGATGGAGCCGGGGATGGAGCCGGGGATGGAGCCGGGGATGGAGCCGGGGATGGAGCCGGGGATGGAGCCGGGGATGGAGCCGCGGCGCCCGGGCCGTGCCTCCCCCTCGGGGCCGCGTCCACGCGGGCCGAGCACGCACGGGCGAGCGCAGGAGCCACGCGAGGCCAGCGGAGAGCCGCGGGGTGATTTAACCCTGGTCTGGTCCCGGTTTGGTCCCGGTTTGGTCCGGGTCTGGACCTGGTCCGGTCCTGGTTTAGTCCAGGTCGTGTCCAGGTTTAGACCTGGTTTAGACCTGTTCTAGACCTGGTTTAGTTCTGGTCTAGACCTGGTTTATTCCACTTTTAGTCCTGGTCTAGTCTCTTAGCCAATCAGGACGCAGAACACACAGTATAGTTACACAATAAAAAAAAATGTTACACTATTTAAAAAAAAAACTTGAAACGGAAAGAACTGAGCCTCGGAACGAATCAGGCTTTTTCCATTGAAATAGCTACTCAACTTACGAAAAATTCACGTTACGAAACCACTTCTGGAATGAATTAATTTTGTAAGGTGAGGTACCACTGTACTTAGATGTACAATTTCTTGCAAAGTTACTCATGTAAGTGTAACTGATTTGGATATTTATCAGACTTCAGTTGAGCCATCCTTCATTGCTGGGGAACTGATCAGGAGTGTATTATTTATGTACTAGTATACAGCTCTGAAAAAAAAATAAGAGACCACTGCAAAATTATCAGTTTTTCTGATTTTACTACTTATAGGTATGTGTTTGGGCAAAAGGAATATTTTTGTTTAAGTCTATAAACTACTGACAACATTTCCCCCAAATTCCAAATAAAAATATTATCGTTTAGAGCATTTATTTGCAGAAAATGACAAATGGTCAAAATAACAAAAAAGATACATGTTTTTAGATCTCAAACAATGCAAAGAAACAAGATCAAATTCATTTTAAAACAACATAATACTAATGTTTACACTATGCCACCCCCAGGTCAAATTTGGGCATCTCCCCACAGTCCAGAGACTAAAATAAGTGGTGGAAAGCGTTTTCCTGCTCACCCAGCCATTGTCCGAGTCTGTCGCCACTGACCGCCGCGGTATCTGGTGCTCCTCCACCTTAGACTGGAGTCTAACGTCGCCAGAGAAAGATTTCGGCCAAAAGGAATTAATTTGCTCGATGCGTTTCCCAATTACTTTCTGTGTAGTGCGCATTCATATCGAGTGCAAATAAATGTGCAAATCAACACGGAGAGCTTGCCTTGGTCATTTTGGGTGGGAACTATTTTCCAGTGCGGAAGAATAAAGCCGAATCACGCAGCACGCTGCCAGGGGAATCCCAGTTACGCACCGGGAAGGGAGTTCCCCTGTTGCACAACGTGGTGCGTGATTCGGGTTTATTCTTCCGCACTGGAAAATAGTTCCCACCCAAAATGACCAAGGCAAGCTCTCCGTGTTGATTTGCACATTTATTTGGACTCGATATGAATGCGCACTACACAGAAAGTAATTGGGAAACGCATCGAGCAAATGAATTCCTTTTGGCCGAAATCTTTCTCTGGCGACGTTAGACTCCAGTCTAAGGCGGAGGAGCACCAGATACCGCGGCGGTCAGTGCTGACAGACTCGGACAATGGCTGGGTGAGCAGGAAAACGCTTTCCACCACTTATTTTAGTCTCTGGACTGTGGGGAGATGCCCAAATTTGACCTGGGGGTGGCATATCCCTTTAAGAAGAGTTCAGAAATCAATATTTGGTGCAATAACCCTTATTTTTAATCACAGCTTTCATGCGTCTTGACATGCTCTCCACAAGTCTTTCACATTGTTCTTGGGTGACTTTATTCCACTCCTGGTGCAAGAACTGAAGTAGCTCAGCTTTGTGTTTGTGTTGGAATTCAACAGACGCTGGAATGGAATGGCTGTAATACATGTAGAGATGCTGATTTCAGAAAAAAATGCAGTGGTCTCTTATTTTTTTCCAGAGCTGAATAGGAACCTTTTTAAAATCTCAATATTACGATTCATACTTTACAATGAATATATGCAATGAACTTTTGGGAAATGTATATGATCTTAACTGTTTCAAAAAAACCTTCTATGTCCGAATCTCACACATTTTGCCCTATAACTGCTAGAACAGTGAGCTTCATTTGACTGGAGCCGAACACTGTTGGTTCCTTAAAGATCCCATGACATGGTACTTCTTGATGCTTTTATATGGCTCCTTAATGGTTCCCTAATACTGTAAATGAATCCTTCTTCAAAATCAACACTTAGTGCACGAGAAAGACACATGTACAGAGTCAGAGTCAGAATCTCTCTGTCTGAACACCTCATTCTGGGCCTTGTTGCTTGAATGCAAATGAGAAGGACAAAGATTGGTGAGAGGAGCGGGTGGGGGGGGGCCCAAATGCGCCGCTGGTTCCTTGTTTTAGCGTGCGCTGTGCCTGGCCCCACTTCCGCGTGTGTAAGCACGAAGGAGGAAAGGAGAGCCTTTTCAATGAAAAAAAAACACATTTTCACTGAAAATAAAATTAAACCACTGCTGTTTCAGAGGTCCAGAGAGTCGGATAAAGGACTTCCGAGCCTAGAAACACTTGCATGTGCCTCCAGGCAAATAAAAAAACACATTTCGCATTGCGTAGCTCCTCCGCAGTCCAAATTCTCTGGGCGTGATTTCCAGAGACAGGAGGTGGAGATCCAGACGGTGGTGGAACTGAATTTGCATTTCTTTTTTCGATCTGACGTCAATAAGATGCCTTGTCCAGAATCGCCCATTTGAGCTGTGTTTTTTTCAAACGCAGAAAAGGACCGCAAATGCTCAGTTTGGACATTTCACAACTTTTAGTCATTGGGGGGGCCTAAACAGGGTAGGGGAGCTCACATTAACGTTCAAAAACCTCAGAAAGTGAAAATTTCATGCCATGGGACCTTTAAAAGTTCAAGACTCCATGCACAGCTTCCAGGTACTGGTAACAGCAGGAACATTCAACAGTTCCAAAAAAGAGAAGGTTTACCACACACTTGCTTGACTTTATTCTTTATTTATTCTTTATTAGGCTAGCGCAGACCTGGGCACAAAGGGCCGGTGTTAGTCTGGTTAACACCTGACCATATCACAAGTGAGATATGGGTCTGGAAACTCGCTTCGAAAAATCCCGTAGCGGAGGTGTGGTTAGCGATTGCCAACGGCCGTTTATTGGGCGTTATGAATGTCTATCATTGAGCGTATACGTAAGTCCATAGCCAATCATGTCAGTTGTCAGTTCAAACTACAAGCTTCCGTTTGTCATGTAGTACGCGTCACCGTCTTGCCACACCTCCCCCGCTCTCTGATTGGGGCCCTAAATCTGGGACTCTCGCTTGGACGAGTTTCCAGGCCGCCTTCCAGTTCGAAACGAACGGAAGCGGCCTGGGAATTCCCAGGCTAGGCCGGTGTGGCTGCAGGTTTTCTTACCAACCAAGCAGCAGCACACCAGACTTGACTCACTTAATCAACTGATCTCAGTCTTCAGACAGTTGAAGGTTTGGTCTCGGTTGGTTGGAACAAAAACCTGCAGCCACACCGGCCCTTTGTGGAACAGTTTGCCCAGGTCTAGGCTAGAGCAAACAACACATTTTGCCTCTACAGCGTCATCAGGTTCATCATTACCTGATGACGCTGTTGAGGCGAAACACGAATCGCTCTAGCCTAATAAAGAATAAATAAAGAATAAAGTCAAGCAAATATGCGGTAAACCTTCTCTTTTTTTGGAACTGTTGGTCCCTTAGTTCACTTCTTTATACAGTCTATATTGCGCATTCCTTTAAACAAATGTGTCTATATACAATATCCACTGTCTTTCATGTGTCCCTTTGTCCAATGAATCTATGCTCTCTCCCCATTGCACAATACAGCTCTCCTGACAAATAAAACCTTCCCACCAGAGCATTTAAAAATACATGGTAAATGTCCTCCCACTAGATCAAATCATTCTAAAACTACTCAGGAAAGCTCCAACTTTGTCCTGTATGTTGTATTTTTGTAGTATCAATACTTGAAATGAGGATCTATCATTTCATTTTCATATCATAATCATTTAGGCATCAATTAGTGTTTGGAAATTAATTCTTTTGATAACTCTAGTCAGGATTCTGCTGGATTTGTGAGTATTTACTATGTTCTATACGGGAGGCTCCAAACAGAAATCAGCAACAAAATACAGTTTTACATTGAAATAATATACAGGGAGTCCTCGGGTTACGACGTAGATCCGTTCTTAAGACGCGTCGTAACCCGAATTTCGTCGTAAACCGGATTTTGCCTTTGATCTTCCAACCAAAGCACCAATAACCTTTCCATCTCAATAATTAGACCACTACGCTGCTTGGTTATCACTGCCGCTTTCATAGGAGCAGATCAGAGCCCACATCAGGTACTTCCACCCACATTGGACACGCACACGAGGCCGTCTTCTTCTCCCTACAACCACAACAAACCGTATTCTTGCGCCGTGCGCCGCGCGCCGTTCGTGTTTGTTTACATCTCTTACCACGCTAAACCGCGTAAGACGGAATGACGCGTAATATATACATATTTTTTTTAATGGGGGCGCGTTCGTAACCACGAAACGTCGTAACCCGAGACCGTCGTAACCCGAGGACCCCCTGTACACATTTGTTAAAAGTAGTCTATTCCAAATCCCTTTTTATAACCACTGAAGATATTGTATTATCTTGAACTCATTTCTCAATCCTACTGTGTATTTTACCACAAGGCATCCTAATTAGGCTACGTTCAGACTGCAAGGTTTAAAGCTCAATTCACACCCAGCGATTGTGCTCAGTGTTTATGGAAGTAGCCTATGGACATGGACACTAGGATTGAGCACCTTTTAAAGATTTTAAAGTTGCTGTCGTACCGGAGCCAGAACATGTACAATTTATTTGTTTTAAGGAGGAGATTGAGAAGGTGAAGGGCAAGGTTTTTGGCCTTGGCGTTTTGTGGGTTCCTCTTCAGTAACGCAGCTATCCAGCAATTATATCGGCTCGATGTTGGGCTTGTCTCTTAAAATACAGTCCAGTTCTGTTCGGTTTCTGCCTACTTTAGCGCAGAATAGTGACATTTGTCGCTTGTTGATGACAAGTAGGTTGGAAGAATGTGACCTGGTCGTTCAGACTGAAGTCGCATGTCAAAAGATCGGATATGTATCGGTTTTAGGACCACATATCCAAGTGGCCTGGGTCGGATTTGAAAAAATCTGATCTGTGTCGTTCAGACACACAGTCATTAAAAGATCAGATACAGGTCGCATAGGGGCTAAAAAAATCAGATTTGGGTCACTGCAGGCTGCAGTCTGAACGTAGCCTTAGTGACAAATCACATCTCACACCAAGTCATTATAATAAAACTGTTCTATGTTAATCTATCCAGCTTTTCCTGCCAGGAGGTTAAAAGAAGGGCTAAGATATTTTAGAACACTTGAGAGACTGGGTGTGCTAGTCCCAGAAAGCCATGGGATCATTTAAATAAAAAGAGTCAAAGGTCAGGTGGCAAAAAGGAATTTCAAGGCTAAACTAGAAGCAAGTAACAGTGGGGTTCCAGTATTAATGTGGTCAAGCATCTCCAACAGGAACCAAAAAGATAATTATGTCTAAATTGTAGAGGGTTACAAATGTTATTCACTTCAGGATGACACCTCAGGGTTTTATTTCAGAAGTGTTCAGAAGTGCACCATAATCACCTGAGAATAATGATAACAGGAGAAGTTCAATTTGTCAACTGGACAAAGTTTGTTTGGTTGAAAACGTTTCGCCGCTCATCCGAGAGGCTTCGTCAGCTCTAATAAGAATACTGGTAAGACACTTGCTTATATCTTGCTGTAGGGAGGAGCTACCTAGCTAACTACTTTCCGGAACTATCTCATTGGTTTCCGTCTTTTGTTTCTCTGGCGTCTAGCTGACGATCTCTATTCATCCCTACACGCCTGTTTTTCACACCTCAGGCCCTGTCCTGGCTAACCCTATTGTTTCCCTGTTTGTTTGATCTAGGCTTAATAATGGAATTGTAGATGGGATGCAAATTATGTCTGACTCCACCATTTCTGTTCAGAGAAGGATTCTCTTTTTTGACAAAAATAGCCTCTTTAACTCCCCTCTCAAACCAATTCTTTTCCCTGGCTAAGATCTGAACCTCACTGTCCTCAAATGAATGACCCGTGGCTTCTAGGTGAAGATATATGGCAGAAGACGGTCCACTCTGGCACGCCCGCCTGTGTTGGTACATCCTCTTGTGAAGTGGCTGCTTGGTTTCTCCAATGTAGCGCTCACTGCAGTCTTCACTACACTGAATGGAGTAGACCACATTGCTTTGTTTGTGGCTCGGTGTTTTGTCCTTTGGGTGGACGAGTTTTTGTCTTAACGTGTTTGTGGGTTTGAAATAAACTGGGATTTCATATTGTCTGAAAATCCTCTGTAGTTTTTCCGACACGCCGGCCAGGTACGGAATCGCTACCCCTTTCCTCCTGGGTTCGGATTCTCTATTATCTTGTTTCTTGCCCTTGTCTCTCTTGGTTTTGTTAACAGCCCATTTGGGATCACCACAAACAGAGAGGGCTTCCTGCACATGTTGTTCTTCTTTTTCCTTACCCTCTGTGCTTGTGGGAACCACTTGGGCCCTGTGTTGTAATGTCCGAATAACACCCAGTTTGTGCTGCAGTGGGTGGTGTGAATCAAAAAGCAGGTATTGGTCTGTGTGTGTGGGCTTCCTGAAGACTTCTACTTGGAGTCCCCGGTCTCCTCCTATCGTTACTGCACAATCTAAGAACGCCAATGTGTTATCCTTGGCATCTTCACGGGTGAATTTGATATTAGGATCTACAGAATTGATATGTGCAGTAAAAGGTTCCAAATCTTGAATTTAGATTTTTGTAAAATTATCATCAACATAACGAAACCAGTGTGTGGGCGGAGAGCCTGGATATGAAGCTAAGGCACTCTGTTCAAATTGTTCCATGTATAAATTAGCCATGATAGGGGAGACCGGTGAGCCCATCGCACAGCCATGAATTTGCCTGTAGAAGTTCCCTCTGAACTGGAAATAGGTGGTATTTAGACAAATTTCCAGCAGTTGGCAGATTTGGTCAGGAGAAAGTTTGGTTCTCTCTTCTAGCTTGGAATCCTGTAGTAAACTCCTTCTCGCTGCTTCGACCGCTACAGCTGTGGGGATACAAGTGAAAAGAGAGGTTACATCAAAGGAATCCATTGTCTCATCCTGACCAAACTGGAGAAACTTAACTTTGTTTACAAATTCGGCTGTGTTCTCAATGTGGTGCTCCGTGTTACCCACCAATGGAGCCAAGATGGTTTTTAGGTGTTTGGCCAAATTATATGTGATAGAGTCAACACTGCACACAATGGGTCTGAGTGGTACTCCTTGTTTGTGAATCTTCGGGAGGCCATAGATGCACGGGATAGCGTCACCAGGGTACAGTCTGTAATACAGTTGTAGATCAATGACTTCTTCTTTCCTCAACTTCTGTAAGAAATCAATGATCTTCTTTTTGTACCCATTGGTGGGGTCCCGTTTCAGTACTTCGTATGTTGTCGTGTCACTGAGTAGGCTGTTCACCTTAGCCTCATAATCAGCTGCGTCCAAGATCACCGTGCATCTCCCTTTGTCTGCAGGCAGGATTTGGATGCTCTGGTCCCTCTCTAGAGCAATGATGGCCTTCCTCTCCTCTGGTGTTACGTTTGAGGGTGGAAGTTTAGCATTGCTCAGTGCAGCTGTTAATTTCAGTCTAAGGTCTCCAGCTTCTGTCTCTGTGAGCTTGTTGTTCCTAATGGCGGTTTCAGCTGCCGTGATGTAATCCACCGTGGGGATGTGATTAGGAGTCACAGAGAAATTCAGTCCTTTGCAAAGGACTTCTTTCTCTGTCTGAGTGAGTACCCGGTTGGAAAGATTTTTCACCCAGCGTTCTTTTTGCACCGATTGGCTAGGTCTGTCCTCCTTCCTACTGTCACTCCGATCCTTGGGGTTATTTCTATGTTGATTCTGGAGTTGTGCAAACTTCCTAATGTGTCGCTCTTTGGTTTTGTTGTGCTGCCTCAACTGACCCGTAGCTATGAAGTCGTTAATCCTGTGAAACATTTCTTTTGGCACTAGACCCGTTATTTTGTTTAGTAAGCTGTCTATTTCAAATTTTAAGTTATCAATTTCATAATTAAGACGGCTAATTCTAAGGCTAAGTATACCTCTCAGGTAACGCTGAGAATAATGTTTTATTATAAAATACTCTCTAGACCTCTAGGCAGGGGGCAGTGGCCAATCAGTCCACAAAGAGTATGATAACAATATAAGATAAGAAAGCATACTTTTTGTTTATTAGTTTGGACTTGGCCATGGGTTTTTGCCAACTAACGCTATGCAGAGCAGTGAGATGGGTATCAGTTTTGTTTAGTTTTTTTCTATGGCTTTTCACAGACTTTCATGAGAAGACACAGCTATTGATTTAACAACCAAAAACTCCAAATTACCTAAAAATGATTCTGGAAGTTGGATGTTTCCAGATGTTCTCCAGAATGATACTCAGATGTTTTTGGGTGTTTTTTTTTTATTTTTTTTTTGCATTTTTTTGCATTAAAAACTATATGTAAATGTGTTTGTTGAGGTTCATGTATTGTCTTGAAATTTCTTTTCTTTTTACTCTTATAGCACAGTTGTTTTATTTGCTTAAAAAAAAATATAAGCCTATTATTTTATTATTGTTATTATTTATTTATTTATTTATTTATTTATTTGCCGATTTGTTAGTTGTCTTGCATTGTCTTGTAGATGACCCTCAATATACTCTCGATATACTAATTCTGAATATCATCTATGTATTGTTTGTTATACAGTATTACACATTGTTCCTAAATTGGGACCTGACTAGACTTCTGTGTGGACCAAAGATTAAGCCTTGTGAATTTACTGCAACTTTTCAGTTGCCACATATTTTTTTCTACATTGGATGCCCTTCCATCCACAATGAGTTAGAAATTGTTATAATGGTGGTTATAAATCAATATTGAACAAACCAATGATAGTTTCTCCATCAATCGTTTTGCTAATCCAATTACAGTCAAATTTATAATATTCAAAAAGTGTGTAGTATTGACAAGCCAGATTAACGCTTATTTTTAATCAATCAGTCAATCAAGAACTTTATTAATCCCAAAGGGCAATTGAGTTTGCAGATCTCTGGTTGAGCACAAACCATGAAAAAAAGTGCAAATAAATTCCTAAATTTGTATTTATACTGACAGAGAAAATGTATTATAGTCAAATGCAGTAGTGTTGAAGGTTAGGTTCCTACACAGCTAGAGGCTAAAAATGCTAATGGATTTTAAAGAGAGGGATATATCAGGTTTAGTCTGGCTTCTAAATGAACCCAACATGCTGTCTCATTGTCTTGCTTAAGGATTAAAATCATTTCTATAATGTGATGGCTTATTTAGTTTTGTATTTGAGGATATTTCGCCTTTAAGCTGAAGAAGACGAGGGATAATAAAGGATGGTACAAGAAACAGTACAAATGGATGCATTTTGTGTGCAGAGCACACACCCCTCAGAATAAGCCCAGGTAGTTAATTAGAGACACACTTTATCTGACAACCATTCACTCGCTGGAGGCAGTTTTGATTCAGTCATTAACTTAAGTAGAGATGGACAGTGGACGAAGGGACATAAGGCTAAATCTAAACCATGAAATTACGTTAAAATTATTAATGTTTGTGTAGCACTGGGTTAAACTATGAAAACATAACAAACACAATTATCACCTAACATTTTAAAGGGAATATTTTTATATTGTTACAACATTTGTTCCTGCTGACATTTAAATGCCTTTTACATAGTAGTAATGAGCACAGAAGAAACATTCAAGCTCCTGATGGAGGGGGGAACAACCCAGGACCTTGTGCTAACCATTGTAAAGAAGTATGCTTTTTCAGAGAAAAAGAAGTATACAGGGGGTCCTCGGGTTACGACGGTCTCGGGTTACGACGTTTCGTGGTTACGAACGCGCCCCCATTAAAAAAAATATGTATATATTACGCGTCATTCCGTCTTACGCAGTTTAGCGTGGTAAGAGATGTAAACAAACGCGAACGGCGCGCGGCGCACGGCGGAAGAACACGCTCTGTTGTGGTTGTAGGGAGAAGAAGACAGCCTCATGTGCGTGTCCAATGTGGGCGGAAGTACCTGATGTGGGCTCTGATCTGCTCCTATGAAAGCGGCAGTGATAACCAAGCAGCGTAGTGGTCTAATTATTGAGATGGAAAGGTTATTGGTGCTTTGGTTGGAAGATCAAAGGCAAAATCCGGTTTACGACGAAATTCGGGTTACGACGCGTCTTAAGAACGGATCAACGTCGTAACCCGAGGACCCCCTGTACTTTACTTTATACTTTTCTAAGTAAGTGCCGTGTGCTGGGGAAGATGCCACTGAAAAGTATTGAAGCCTTCAATGCAGATTGTTACAGGGTTACTCAAACATGCAAGAATCAAACAAAACAAATAGGCAGGAAAACCTTTATAGTATTAAAGCTTTAATGAATCCTGTTACTAAACACAAATTGCAAATCTAATTCCAATCGCTTGTGTGAAAAAATGCAATTTGATATTTTTCTCAAATCATGCAGCCTGACCACACAATATATTTCTGTACCAATGACATAAAATACTGTACTACATTTAAGTGGGTAAATTTGTTTTAGAATGTCAGTCCAATTTATATTTATTTATAGTTTTATATTTTGATGTTAATGTGATAGGATTTTGGGAACATTTGCCCAGGGCTCCAGAAATACATCAAATACTATTGAAATATCACATGAATAAATTTGACTTGGAACAATTAGAAGCTCTTAGTGATTTGAAGTGAAATATCTCAGACCTGACAGTGAATTTATAGATTATATAGAGATTATAGGTTAAAGATGCACTATGTAACTTTTCTAGTGTGGGGTCTCCTACCTGCTGCATGAAGATATTATTGCTTTGCTTGGAATGTTCCATAGTATGCTATTAAACATAGTTTTCATTTATATAATGAAAAATATTTTTATTGCTAAAGAAATACATAGATCTGCCCTAAAAACACTAAAAACAACTGTGAAATAAGTCCGCTGACTTTCACATTCAAAAATTGTGGTGCCCAGTGGGAGCTGACATAAACGACGACAGATTTTTTTTTTTTTTTTCATTTTTACCAAAAAAACTACGCGACACTGCTGAATCATACTTGTATCACAGAAAACAACATTGGAGAACGAGGAGCAGTGGGCATACTGGTGAATCAGACATCGATCAGCAAAATGGCATCCTGAAAATAAGTAAGATTGCTCAAACATGCACAAACTTTGGGTGAGTAAATGATGAGGGGAAAACAAATATAACATGGCTCTAAAAGCAAAATAAGGCTTATGGGCCATGATGTACATCATTTCAAGCAAAGACATGAATACAAGCTTGTGACAAACCCTATACCAGAAAATATAGTATATAGTGTACCTTTAATGATTAAAATGCAATAAACTGACCTTTAGAGCAGGTTATTTCAGAATGGAAAATCGACAGTGGTGTTGACCTGTATATATTGTATCAAATGCTTTTAAAAACACATTTTACCCTTTACTATAAGATCTATTCACAGAGCGGTAAGCTTCTCTGCCCCTTGGCAAAAGTGGAGTGACTGTAATATGATTAACTTAGATTGAGGAGCCGGACCACGCCTCAACCTCCTCGCCAGCGAACTAAAGCTCATCTCGACCACACAGAAGCTTTTTTTTAATACAGCCTATGCCGACAAGACCGTCCACGTCGGTTCTCTCGACCCCCTCCCTCCCACCCCGTGTCTCTCGTCCATCCTTCAGCCGAAGACATCATCACTAAGGAGGGAGGGTTCGGAACCAGCTGGGTGACCATTTTGGATTGGAAGTCTCCCCATCACATCTACCCACCGTCAATAAATATGTTTATTGTATTTCATTGTTGTGGCCCTTGCTAGTGAATATATTGTGAGTTCAGTCTATACTCAAATCACACTAGAATTCAATGTCATAACCTCAGACGGAGAGACGACTATATAACTCGACAGGCACTTCACTGTTGAAAGAAATCCACAAATGCTGAGCCTTATCTGTATTTCTGTTACTTATTAGATCTTGACCTCTGTGGTATAGGTCTTGTAGCGTAAAGTCTTTTCAGCCAACAATAATCCCGCCTGTAGTGTGTTTGAACAATGAAACTTTAATACACTCAAATAAATGAAATGTTTACCCTTTTTTAAATTTCAATTATTTGATGTTGATCCACAGCAAATAATTGAGTTTTTAAAGGTGATCTGTTTAAAAATATAATTGTTCATTGCACATAAAATACTTGGAAAAAGGTGATATAACATTTAAATTTATTTTTTAGAGAGTGTATATAAAGTTTCTCCTCACTGAGAAGACATGGAACTTTCTTTGTGTTACAGTGATCCTAAATAAACCCTACAGTGAATGAATGCACAGTCTTCAAGTCGACACAACAAGAAACTGGTCAATAATAATAATAATAATAGGTACATTATTGTATAGGGCTTCTCCGGATGTTGCAACTTCTTTAGCCATAGCTGCCCTAGACAAACGCATGACTTCTAATCTGCGCACAGCCCCTTGCACTGCCAGTCACTCACGCACACGCCACATTTATACAAAGGCAAGCTGGGTGAAGTGTCTTGCCCGAGGACACGACAAGACATGGTCAGACAAGCATACGAGTCTACCAAGCAATGTTACAGGATAAATCTGTGGAAACAGCGAGAGATACAGGACTACATTCATACCATACTCCATATAACTGTACAACAACTCACCCTTGTGCAATAGATAATACTCCCTAGACCAGGAGTGTCAAACATGCCCGGGGGCCAGATCCGGCCCTCCAAGACCTTTAATCTGGCCCTTGGCCGATTTTCTATTAAAATATTTTAATTATGTTTTAATTTTCTATTAAAATATTGGTAATTTTCTGTGCCTCTTTTCTGCGCAGTTTAGCATAACAGCGTCTCCAGCACTTCTGTGCGTGGCCCCTCCCACCAGAGCAGCACAAATGAAGACTCGCCTCATTCCAAACGATCGTTTTGACTGTTGACCATGACACCCTCATCAGCAAAATGTCAAAAATGAGAAAAGTGGACGCCGAGTGCAGGATTTTCCAAGAAAAATTGACTAATTCCTATTTGTTCACGGAGCTGTATGCTCGGTGTGTTTGCAACAAGTGGCGGTGCTCAAGGAATAATTTTAAACGCCACTACGAGACCTTTAATCGAACAATAACTTGAATGGAGAATTAAGATAGAAGATAAACGAATTATTGCTGGGACTGAAGAAACAGCAATCTGTAAAAGATTTCTGTTTCTCTGGACAAATATTTAGACTTATTGCTATTTGTGGGGTATATATGCCATGAGTTTACTGATCCGGCACCTTTAGGATCAAAGTACGGCCCCCGGACCAACATGAGTTTGACACCCCTGCCCTAGACAATACTCCCTACAAATGTATATAGCTGGGATTGTACATCTTATTTGATCATGCATTTTATACTTTATTACTACTTTTCTATTTAATTCTGCTTTGTACATATACATTATTATCATTATTTTTATTTTTATAATTATATCTCACCTGACACTGGTTTATTGCTCTTTGGTTGTTATTCCATCTTTGTTTTTTGTTTTGTTTTTTTCACTTTACCCTCTGTTTTATATTATACATTATATTTGATGAGTGAGCTACTGTACCCAAAACAATTTCCCTTGTGGATCAGTAAAATTTGTCTACGGCAACTACAATCAGAGCAAAAAAAAAAAGTTAAAATTTTAAAGGCATTTTTGTGCAATAAAAACATCCATAAATAAATAATGCAATAAAATTTCAAAGCCATATTGTGAAACTTGGGAAGAAAGTGGGGGAGACTCCTTTATAAAAGTTAATCAGTTCACCTTTAAGGATTTTAAGACTTGTGGTAGTATCTTGAGATCCTTAAATGTTACTGTAAGATTTATCACGAGGGAGGATTGTTCAGAAAGCCAAAGACAGGCCTTAGATAGCTGTAATAGCTTAAAATGAATTATGCTGCTTGATGTTGAAATGGATTTAAATTTGGCCATGACATTAGCCATGCATCACTTTTAGATTATTCTTTTATTTGTGTATGAATTAATAATTAAATTAACCTAAAGTTGCAGGTATTTCCTTCAAAAATATACAGATCTCTGGATGAAACTAGATGCAATTCCTAGCCAAACATTTGATGAAGACTCACATGGTGGCATTTATCAAGGTCAGCATAATTAAACGGCCGTGACCCCCGCTGCGCTAACGCAAACACTATTTCTCTCCAAAGGTCTTTGCGGTTAATTGAAATGCATAAAAAGTCCGATGCATTTGATATGTCACCCCGCGCTGACCAGGTAAATGCTGCGTGCGTGTGCGTCTTGGTGTGCGCCGTCACGAAGTGTCGCTTGTGCCGCGCTATCCGTCATCCACTCACCGCTTTGCTGGGTTCGGTTCTGCATCTCGCTCTTTCTCGTCTCGTTACAGATTTCCCATGCCCTCTGGTGCTGCCGTTTGATTTCGCAGTCCGGATGGATCGCCCCCACCTACGAACAACCCCCAAAGTATTTGTTAGATCGTAAAAAAAAGGGGTCAAATGTTCCAAGCAAGCCGTGCGTAAAAATGCGCTATTACTGCAAACTGTGAAGAGAACAACGAGCAACTTTCATCTGTAATAGAGATGCTATCATAAGCATAAAAGTATGAAATTGTCCCAAATTGAGACACTTTAAAGGCGGTTTTCATCTTGTTTGTCCAATACCTGTTATATCCTGGAATGTTATGCACTATGGAAGCAATGGAGTAAAAGAAAACAAAACAAAAACGCAACTTTTTATCACCAAAATATTGAAACGCACGTACCATAAGTCCATAGCACAGGTGAAAATATAGGATGAAGAATACCCATTTTCCCCTTTTTTTCTTTTCAGTTTCCATCGCGATAGTCCTCACGAGACAATGGCGCGCGTAAAATCCAGGTTCTTTTAGGCTCTTTTGCGTCCTGGGAGTCTTTTTGGACCAACCCGCTCCGCTGCTGCCGGTGAAGCTTCACTCTTTCTGCCTAAAATAGATGATCGCTCGGTGCTCGGTGTCTTCTGTGTGAGCAGCAAACTTCGTGTCACCTCCTCCCTCTCTCTCCTCCTCTCTTCTCTCTCTCCTCCCTCCTCTTTCTGCATCCGAGTGCGCTCAATGAATTCTCGAGTCCATTCACATCCACTAATGAGAGAACCGATCCAGACCAATTAGTTGTATCATACGCAGATGTTGGTGTTAAATAAGGGTTTGGGAGAGTTAAAAGGCTCGTTATGAATGTACTAGGCAAGTGTGATTGTGACGACCCCCAGCCAGTGCCCCCTATAGTCAGTGTAGGCCTATTTGTCATTCGTTTTAATGATGGTCATGCCAAATAAACCCCAGTTTTAAAAATACAAAATGTAGCTATTAAAATAACCTTGAACCTTAAATTCAAATAATATTCAATTCTACCTTTCTTGTAAATGTGAAATTATTTGGAGTACCCCTCTAGCCCTTAGTTGGGAAACACTGATATACAGCTCTGGGGAAAAAAAAAAAGAGACCACTGCTTTTTTTTTCTGAAATCAGCATCTCTACATGTATTACAGCCATTCCATTCCAGCGTCTGTTGAATTCCAACACAAACACAAAGCTGAGCTACTTCAGTTCTTGCACCAGGAGTGGAATAAAGTCACCCAAGAATAATGTGAAAGACTTGTGGAGAGCATGCCAAGACACATGAAAGCTGTGATTAAAAATAAGGGTTATTGCACCAAATATTGATTTCTGAACTCTTCTTAAGTGTAAACATTAGTATTATGGTTTTTTTTTTATGAATTTGATCTTGTTTCTTTGCATTGTTTGGGTTTGAAAAGATTTATCTTTTTTGTTATTTCAACCATTTGTCATTTTCTGCAAATAAATGCTCTAAACAATAATATTTTTATTTGGAATTTGGGGGAAATGTTGTCAGTAGTTTATAGACTCAAACAAAAATGTTCCTTTTGCCCAAACACATATGCAGTTGTTACTTTAGATACTTTAGAATATGGTAATCAGAACTGAAACTATCAAAACTATGAACCTTTCCTGAATAGCTTTAGAATGATCTTGAGCTGTATCAGAACAAGAACAAAACCACATAGAGTATAGGCCTATAGTGGACCACTCTGGAACCTACCAGGATGACTGAGCGATTATACAAATATAAAGCCACATGGTAATAAAAGAAAGTAGCCTACTATGATTTAATGTTGAAAAATCACATTCTAGATTGGTATTGGAATCAGTATCGAGTCTACTTTTGTTATTTTGACCATTTGTCATTTTCTGCAAATAAATGCTCTGCCCGGGGGGTAGTACCGTGAAGGGTCTTGCCCAAGGACCCACACTGGTTTTGCTCATTGCTGGGGGGATTTGAACCCACATCCCCCTGGGGAAAGTCAGTGACTTAGCAGTTGAGCTAACCAGTCGGTATATAGACTCAAACAAAAATGTTCCTTTTTCCCAAACACATAGGCCTACCTATAAGTAGTAAAATCAGAAAAACTGATAATTTTGCAGTGGTCTCTTATTTTTTTCAGAGCTATATGTTGCTGCTGATTGTCTTCAGCTGTTGCAGAATTAATAAAAGCTGAAATATTTTAAAGAAGACATTGGCCTATTGTACTTGTGTCTGCTGTGTAGTTATTATCTATAACACACGAAGAATTGCAATGCCCAATGGAATCAGCAGACGGCGCCGTAATCATCAGAACAACACTGTCAGCACCTCCGATGGATAGCTGCACTTTACATCAAGGAACCACACACATTCACACACCAGGCACTGGGGGAAGGGTGGGTTAAGTGTCTTGCCCAAGGACACAATGACAACATTCGTCTGTGGGCGCCGGAATCGCATTACCAACTTGTACGTCTGTGGATGTGACCACTCAGCCGATGATGTTTTTATGTCAAGAGCGGGATTCAAACTGCCAAACTTCAGATTAATGGACAAACACTATCAACTGAACTACTGTCGCCCAAGTAGCACATTTACTTACTCAGATATGCATGAATCACACTAAATACAACTTCGAGAGAGTAAATGACAAGGGGAAATGAGTATAATATGGTAATATGGTCCACTCTCAATCACAACATTCTGTAGCCTGTGGTCTTGTAATTGATGCATTGTGACATTAAAAAAATATCCATGATGTTGAACCCTATAGGCTTTGAACTTTTATTAAGCTGTAAAGAGAAATATTGGTAACAAAGAAAAATATCTTACTACATAAAAATAGACATGTGCAATACAACAAACAGGTTGCAAACCAAACCAATGTAAGTGTTTATTGAAATCCATTATTAAATCAAAGAAGTAACTTGACATTTTAGCACTTTTCTAAACTTTCATAAACAAAAAAAACGGAATAATCTTTGTGTGCTTGGGTTTACTGCATTGTAGACAGTTCTGTGTGCCCTTCTTCTATGACCTTTCCCCCATAAGAACATGAATAGATCTGTCTTAGAAAATGGTGCTAGGATGGCCCTGACGTCGTGGTTTTCATGTTTTCCTTAGTAAGCATTTTACATCATTTTTATTAGCTACAACGCGCTATCATGTTCCACCAGGAGCTACCAATTATGTTTTTCTTTTCTTTCAGTTTCTTTATATTTGCGCTATATTATTGTTTATCATTGTGAGTCTGATGACTTCCGATTCTTTCATAACATAAAAGGATACAAACTTTTAATCAGTGCTATTTATTACAAAAAATAGTCAATTTTTTTCTGAACTCTGCCCCAAACCACATTATAACTGTCAGAGGATTGGCTGTAGACCCCTTGATTAAAAAGACCCAAGCATAAAACTGAGGATTGGAACCTCAATCTCAATTAAAATTTGATTAATTGCACAGCCCTAGTCAAAATTCAGTTTTCACACAGTTTGTACCATTAACATTATAGAGTAGAGTGAAATATAAACTGACAATCTTTGCAAAAAATGTGCATGTATTTCAGATTGTAACTTAAAGGTGCACCGCGTAACATTTTCTATTGGAGGGTCTGCCACCTGTTACAGCTAATTGCAGCTCTGTCTAGAATGTTACACAGTATAGATTAAACCTACAAACAGATTACAGCACTACACTACATTACAATTCAGATCTGTGGAGAGTCATCCCTGTTCAGAGAAGAAATTGCATTTTTGAGCAATAGAAATAGCCACAATGTACCCACTAAATGGATATGTTTAATGTCCAAGCAATAACATCTCCATGGAGACAAGTAGGTAGCGGACCCTCCACCAGAGAAGCTGTGCAGTGCAGCTTTAAAGGATGAACTCTTAAGTGTATATTTTTTGTTTGCTGATATTGAATACTGATGCCAAAATAAATGCACTTATTGATTTTCCTACAGAAATGACTGATTTTTAATTTGACTTTATTGTTGACACGACACTGTGATCTTTGGCATTTAAAGTCAGATAAAAAATGTTATAGCACAGTTACTAGATTAAACAGCACCCATGTGTATGAAGAATTTTATTGACAAAACCCTATCTTTTTGTTAAAGGTTACTGTTATTTGCTTGTTTTTTAGCATTATAAGACTTTGGATTCTGTGTTCATATGATGGCGCATTTTACAGTCCATCCATTTTACCAAGTAGAGATTTTTTTGAGAATATTTTCAACCCTCCAAAACAGCACAATATTACAAAGCCTTACAGTTTCAGCATTGATCTGTAGGCGAGGCATTCACTGTCATCACAGACAAGCCACTGCTGTCAGGAGTTAATCCAAAAAGAACAATGATTTCCCTGGATACCTTTCAGTATAATCCTGGAAGACAAAGCACCAGAAGCTCTTTACTGGTGATACACAGCATTTCTCCAGTACGTGCTCAGGTTTAACCAGGTTGCATTTACAAAATTGTCCACTACAGATCCACTACTGAAACTAAAGGAACCACATGAAAGCTTTTCTGTTCAAATTCCATAAGCATGACTTAAATGTGACGTTAGATACAAGGTAGTTATGTACAAATTAAATATAGCTCTTACTTATAATAATTGTAAAGCTTTTTATTCTGAACTCTCAAGACGATAATCCAATCAGAATCTTTACTATCACCTGTCGCTGCACCTGCAGCAACATTTATCAGTGCTAGTGCAGCCTCTGCAGCTCAGTGAGTGAATTCTGGATGTTTTGAGCATTCACCTGAGGCTTTGCCTGTCCATATACTGAGAATGATAAAAACTTGTGTCCCAGGACTATATGCAGGTTAAGGCACTGGTAACCCAGGCTCAGCTGTGACTACTTTTTACTGTAAAAGCACAGGCTGCTTACTGTTCCATTACAGGGCTCACATATGACCACCTGACTCATATGCAGATCCATGCTCATTCTTCAAGGTACAAAGATATCTCTGACAGAGCAAGATCTGGTCCCCGGGTGCTGCTTCTGGTAGGTTTCCCCAGCAGCATTGAAGGATGGGTCAAATGCAGAGGATGAATTTCACCACTGGGTTAAATAAATGTAACATTAACAATAAAAATTACAGTGCACTGGATTTGGATTTGGATTTATGGAGCATTTCAGGACACTATTGCAGTATTTATTCAGCTCTCACTCTTTATAAGCTGTTACTCTAGCCACCGCTGTCCTGAGGTTGACAGATGCAGCTTCTATTGGGCTACTTCTCCTTACCCTAAACACTACAGCAGTTATACTACAATTCAAATCATTTACCTGTATGTCACAATAAATACATGTAGTTAGTTGACAAAGTTGCTCTTGTGGCATAGTAGAAACATCTATAAGCTCTGGGCATTTAAAATTCATTAAACCCAATGGGGTTTTAATAAAAAAAAATATTCACATTCTGGTGTCTGTCAGATTGTGTTTCCCTGATCTTGGAGGAAGAAAAGACTTCAGTGAATATTATACAATTGTATCATTAGTTATACGTCTCTAAGCATAAACATGACGGAATTGTATAAATTTAACACAAGATTTAAAGCAAGATTTGGAAGTTGAGTGGAAATATTTACATTTAAAATATAATTTATGCCTTCACTTGGGTTAAGATAAGGAACCATGACGACAGCCTTATGTGAACAAAAATGATGCTTGGGGAAGTGAAAAAAGGAAAAATTCTAGCTATCATAATTTGGGGACTGCTATCCAAATGCTTGCTTGCTTAAAGAACACTTCATTGTCCCCATAGGGAAATTTATACTCTGCATTTGACCCATCCTTCAGTGCCGCTGGGGTGCCTCATCAGGAGCAGTGGGTGCTACAGTGTCACACCTGGGGACCCATCTCCATGATTTTGTTGCTAGGCTTGGTCAGGACTACCTTATTGCTAGAAGACTTACACTTATGGTGTATGATTGGGTTGATGGGTTGTTGCTTCAAAAGTTATTCAAAAATTAAATAAAATAATATAATAATTATCATATTTTATCATACATGGGTTTTTCTTATACAGTAAAATCTCAACTTTAGCATATGTTGTTCCTAGTTGGGATACAATTTGAATTTGATTTAAATTCCACAAACATAATCTAGGTTGGACATGATGGCCAAAGTGTTTATATTATTATTTGATGTTTTGGTTCCCAAGATGATAATCCTTCAGAAAGCAGAATAAGCCTCACATTTGGATTCCAGCCAATCATTAGCCAGTGCTAGTGAAGCCTCTGCAGCTCAATCAGTGAATTCTGGAGGTTCTTAGTTTTCACATGAGGCATGGCCTGTCCCTAGGGGTGATAAAAAGTGTATGTGATCTGTATGCCGGTTAAGGCACTGGCAATCATGGTTCAGTTTAGTTCATTTTTTTAAAACTGAGCACAAGCCACATACAGCAGTTTCTTTAAAGGCTGAGGTCATAAATTTTTCTCTCCAACCGAACCTGCCAAGGTTAAAAAGGCAGAGTGCGACACTGACAAAGAGTAAATGCTGCTATCCTGTTGCTCATGTACAGTAGGAGAATGGGAGGGAGGGCAGGGGTCAGTGTGGTCAGTGATTTTATAATGAGCTGCTTCAAGGTGTGAGGACCTGGCAGCTGAGCAGAGCGAGCTTCTAAAGGCAGAGAAATCCCAAAGGACAAGTGATGACAAAAATGCATTTGAAGCTGGTGCCATGTGGAGTAGTAGTCAGTAGTCAGAGATAAATTATGGTATAATATACATGAAGCATTAGTCACTAGTAGTAACGGGTCATTAAGGTATGTTTATTGTTGTTATGTGTTATTAAAGGTGCAGTTACAGATCAGATCTGTGGAGAAAACAAGCCCGCATAAAGTAAGAAAGCACGTTTTTAAGATATTTCCAGTAGCAAATAGAAATACACTACTAAATGCAAAATGGCAAAAGCAATGCAGTCAAGCAGGTGGCAGACCCTCCACCAGAAAAGTTACATAATGCACCTTTAAAATGACTTGCACATTATATTCTTTATGTTGTTGTCAGACATGTTCTTTCTGGCTCAAACAATATACAGTTTAAAAAATGGGCATAGAAAAAGAGTAGCATTAAAGATGCACTATGTAACTATGTGCCTGCTTGTTTCTATGGAAATCTCATTGCTCTGTTTGAAATGTTCCACAGTATTACATTAAACTGCTCTACCTTATATTTATTAAATTATAGGTGGTTTATACCTCAAAAATAATTAGAAAATGACTGTGAGCTGGGTTGCCTCTCCACAGATGTGACCTGTAACTTGATCTGGTTTGGTCTCCATGAAGATAAAAATGTTTAATGCCATACTGTGAAACTGTTGTAACCACTGGCGGATGCAGTCAATGAAAACTAAAAAAAATAAACAGGATTTATTATTACTAAAATTAGGCAGGCTGCTGGGAGCTGGGTCAGAGGCTGGGGTGATTTCCAATTTGCTATGTCCAAACATCAGGTCTGGAGAAGACATGAAAAAAGTAAACCAAGTTACGAGAAAACGGGAAAAGATACTAGATACAAAAACTGGAGCCAAATATTAAATACCATGGAGGATTAACTGACAATCTGGCAACATTTGGATGCTTAACCGGTTTGTTATACTGGAGAGGTGAAGGCTGATTGGAGATAGACTGCAGGTGAGTAGTGGGTGGGAACCAAAGATGAGAGTGGTGCTGGACTTTCCGCCCAGCTCCAGGCACAACGACACACAGAAGGGATGGGGGAGACAGCACAAGGGAGAAAACAAACAGGAATCCTGACGGACGCCACCTGGCAGACCACCAGGATTGTCAGGATGGGCACAATGAAAGGCTCTGATTAGGCCAGGTTCCAAAATGAGTGTCTTGGGAAGCCAAGTGCGTTCTTCCAGGCCATACCCCTTCCAGTCCACCAGGTATTATAACCCCCTACCCTGGCGGCGAACATCAATGAGCCACCGAACTGTAAAAGCCGGGTGACCATCAACAACCCGGGCGGGAGGATGGGGATCGGCAGGAGGGCATAGATCGCTGGAATTAACTGGTTTTAACTGGGAGTAATGAAAAGTAGGATGAATGATTTCAAGATGAGTTTAAGGAGCAGGAGGTGCAATTTTGAAGATTTTATGTAAGCCAGGTTTTTATGGTCCGTTCAAACCAAAAATGAATGCTCTGTCCCCTGCAACCAGTGGTGCCATTCCTCCAGGGTGAGTTTAACAGCAAGAAGTTCTCGATTTCCCACATCATAATTCCTCTCTGCAGAAGTTAAATGTTGGGGGGGAGAGAGAGTACAAACGATTGTGTGGGTCAAACCTTTGAGCGAGCACTGCTCCAACTCCCATCTCTGAAGCATCCACCTCTACAACGAACTAGCATCATGGACCAGGCTGATGCAGAACTGGGGCGGATGTGAACAGGTCTTTCAGCTGGGTGAAAGCAGACTCAGGGGGGGCCCAACAAAACTGCTTGGAAGGAGAGGTAAGTTTAGTCAGACCAAAACCAATAAATCTCTGCAGCTGCTTTCTGCTGTTGGGCGCTGGCCAATCTGACACTCCCTTCGCCTTCTCTAGGTCAGCCTTCACCTGTCTACTTTCAACAACAAAACCCAGAAAACTGACCTTATTGGCATGAAATTCACACTTTTTAGCTTTCACGTAAAGTTTGTTCTCAATGAGTCTTTGGAGGACTTGTCACACATACTGCTGATGTTCCTGTGGATCTTTGGAAAAAATAAGAATATTATCAAGATAAACAAATTCAAAATTCTAATTCAAAACGATTCAGAAAATCATGCAGCACATCATTGATGAGAGCTTGGAAGACAGCCAGGGCACTGGTTAAGCCAAAAGGTATGAGGAAATACTCAAAGTGCCCTAGTGGTGTTTTAAAGACAGTCTTCCACTCGCCTCCCTCTCTTATAAGTCAGTGAGTGGTAATGGGTACTTATTTTTGACAGTGATATTGCCTTTTTTGCCTACAAAAAAGAACCCAGTTCCCGCAGGAGAAGAGGATGGTCGGATAATTCCAGCAGCAAGAGAGTCTCAGATATAGTACTCTATGGCTTCCTGTTTAGGTTTTGAGAAATTATAGACGCGGCTGGAGGGCAGAGGTGAAATTGGCAGCACAATCATAAGGCCTGTGGGTAGGGAGAGAATGCACCCGACTCTTACTAAAGACGTCTCCCAGATTGTGATACACACTAGGCACAGAGGAGAGGTCAGGTTTGTTCTGGAGAGGTTCACGTTGAGCTGGGGCTTCCCCTGCAGACAATTGGCAAGACAAAAGAAAGTGATCGGTCCTTTGTACTGGGGGTGAGGATTGATTGGAGATAGACTGCAGGTGGGTAGGAACCAAAGATGAGAGTGGTGCCAGACTCGCCGCCCAGCACAACGAGACACAGGAGGGACGGGGGAGACAGCACAAGTGAGAAAACAAACAGGAATCCTGATAGAAACATTCCAGCCAAAGCAATGGTCACATCTTTATATAGCGCTTTTCCACCTTCAAGGCACCCAAAGCGCTTTACAACAAGGAACCAATCACTCATTCACACACACATTCACACACCAGTGTACACAGACACTGGGGGCGAGGAGGGTTAAGTGTCTTGCCCAAGGACACAACGGCAGCATTCATCTGTGGGAGCTGGAATCGTACCAACCAATCTGGGATGGATCAGTGGATCTGACCGCTCAACCACAGATGTTTCTTATGTCAAGAGCGGGATTTGAACCGCCAACCTTTGGATCAGTGGGCAAACGCTCTACCAACTGAGCTACTGCCACCCCAATAACATCTCCATGTAGAAAAGCATTTGACAGACCCTCCACCAGAAAAGTTAGACAATGCACCTTTAATGTCATTTATCTATTTTCCAAAACATAGCATTTGCAATATCCATCCATCCATTTTCTCCCGCTTCTTCCGGGTCGCAGGTTCAAACAGTCAAAGGAGGGACTCCCAGACTTCCTTCACCGTGGACACTTCCTCCAGCTCCTCCGGGGGGACCTCAAAGGCGTTCCCAGGCCAGCCGGGAGACATAGTCCCTCCAGCGTGTCCTGGGTTTTCCCAGGGGCCTCCTCCAGGTAGGACATGCCTGGAACACCTCGCGAGGGAGGCGTCCAGGAGGCATCTGGAACAGATGCCTGAGCCACATCAACTGGCTCCTCCCGATGTGGAGGAGCAGCGAGCTCCAAGCTCCGAGCTCCTCCTGTGTGATTGAGCTCCTCAGCCTATCTCTAAGGGTATGACCAGCCACTCTGCAGAGGAAACTCATTACGGCCTGTGACGGAGTAGCTCCATCAAAGCCCGCGCTCACTTAAGTATCCCTGAACAGCCCATGCGTGCCACTTATCCGGTTTCATTCATTTCGCTGTTTTGAGTGTAGTCTTGGGTGCACACTTGCCTGGTTTTCACCAGACCATATCACAAGCGATATATGGTCTGGGAGCCACCTACTGATTTTCTCGTACCGGAGGTGTGGTTTACGATTGCCAATGGCCGTTTATTGGGTGTTACGAATGTCTATCATTTGGCGTATATGTAGCCCATAGCCAATCATGTCAGTTGTCAGTTTAAACTACAAGCTTCCGTTTGTCGTGTAGTACGCATCACCGTCTTTCCACCCCTCCCCGCTCTCTGATTGGCTCCCCAAATTAAGAGCCCTCGCTTAGCCTAGTTGCCAGGCTGTCTTTCAGATTGGAATGATCGTGAAAAGCAGCCTGGGATTTCCCAGGTTAGGTGCACACAAGTCCACTGTTGAATCATCCACGTCCATAACTTTGTTTTCCAACAAACTCCAAACCAGTATCCATCTCCCATTCACAACGCCCACTGCCAAAACACCGATCGCACTTTCTTTTTCTTTTGCTATGCAGGGGACATTGGTGTCTGACGTCACTGTGTCGTCATCAAAAATATTCGTAAATCATCAATATTATTATTACTTGTGCTGCTACAGGTACAGGGACATGGCCATGTTGCACAATATATTCACATGTACTGTATTTTCTATATTTTTTTATTATTGTTAAATGGGTTTTAATGGGGAAAACCCAGTGTTTTTGTGTTAATTGGCTCAGGGGAGGAGCCTTGGTGGATAAAAGGGGGCCACTGTCCCTCTTTCAGTCATTCTGGACCTGGAGCTGTACATAGAAGGTAACAGCCGAGCTTACAATTTATGGAGCAGATTTCTGCGGTTGTGTGTATATATTGTAATTATCTTTTTTTGTTTCACTGTCTTATAGTACTCTTCAAACTTTCGTCTTTTGGGAACTTATAGAATAGAATATTTATTTATTGTCACTGTCACAAGTACAACGAAATTGGTCCTCTGCATTTAACCCATCCTGTCATCAGGAGCAGTGGGCAGCACATTACTGCGCCCGGGGACCATCTCCATGATCGTCTTGCTTCGGCTTGGTCAGGACCTCAGCTGGAGAATCCTCCCACACTCCCACAGGTGGCTCACGTCACAACGGGCCTTGATTCTTCTGCCATGGGGGCTACCAGTGTCCGCAGACACTGGGGGCGAGGTGGGGTTAAGTGTCTTGCCCAAGGACACAACGGCAGCACTCATCTGTGGGAGCTGGGATCACACGCGGTCCACCCGTCAAGAGCGGGATTCGAACCGCCAACCCCTGGATCACCAGGCAAGCGCTCTACCAACTCAGCTACTGCCACCCCTTAATTAACTAATTAAATAATCAAAACATCCTTCTGACTACACCATCGTAATTACATTAGATGTATCTTGTCTTGTCATTACCCAAAGCTCATGCCCATAGGTGAGGGTAGGGCTGACCCGGTAAATCGAAAACTTTGCCTTTCGGTTCAGCTCCCTCTTCACCACAACGGTCCAGTACAGTGACCACATCACTGCCGACGCTGCACCGATCCGCCTGTCAGTCTCACGCTCCATCCTCCCCTCACTCGTGAACAAGACCCCGAGATACTTGAACTCCTACACTTGAGGCAAGGACTCTCACCCACCTCACCCACACGGAGAGGACAAGCCACCTTTTTCTGGTATTTGCAATATCTGACACGAAAATGCTCTTGATTTGCAGTATACACTTCCATCTTAGAGTCAGTGGGCTTATCCAGGTGGAGCCTCTGCTAAAGCCTGGTGTCCAGAAGTCTCAAATAATGAAAAGCAGCAGCAGCATGTTGTTGTTGGAGAGACTTATCATGGTGCATTGACCTGAGCATCTGGGGCTTATCTTAAACCTCCAGTCTGAGCATGCTCTCACACAAAAGGCTTACGCCACTATATTAGCTACATTGCATTTATGCTCCAGTACACAAAGGATTTGCACTACGCCTGTAATCACACCTCTGCGGTGTTGCTGAAAATAACAGATTTCACCCAAACATTATTAATGAACTCTAATAATGTCACATAGGCAAGTCTACAATGTCTAAAAGTCTAAACTGAAAAGGCAAATGTTCTGTCCTGGTTTATGGTTAATGTCTCTGGAATTAAACAGCCTGTCCACATGAAACAAAAACTGCACCAAATGCAGCGAATTAAGCTAGAATTATTTTATGATAGCGTAAAATAATATTAGATCATATGGGTATGGATTGATGACAAAACCTTTCAATATTGTGGATTTTTAGTTCAGAAACATTTACAACAAAAAAATTATCTCTCCCATACAATCCTAATGGCCCCTGCCCTCCAAGTGAAGGATAAATCATATTCTCAAAAATGAGTGCAATTGTCAGTCTATAATGAAGAGGTTTTTATATAGGTTAATTGTAGTGCTGGGACAAGTGTTATCATGAAACTATTTTTACCAGTTTTTGCATTTAAATAATGTAACAATTTTCAACTTAAAATAATAATAGTGTCTTTTCTTGTATCAAATAGCCATATTATCAACAAAGTATCTATTTATCTGTTTATCTATCCATCTAGTATCTACTACTTCCGAGAGCTTAAACTCACTTAAATGTAAGTGAGTTTATCATCTGTTAGTATGCGCCTGTTGTGTAGAACTAATTTTATCTATAAAAAGGATAAGGATGTTTATTTGAATGCTAATAAGGAGTATGTATCTTAAAGTCCCATCACACTTTGACTTTCTATCACTTTTCTGTATAATAAATGTGAATGGGGCGATGGTACGTTTTGAACAAAGAAGTTTCTAGTGAGACATTTTTAGACCCTCAAAGCCAATAGCCCGGGCCTTATCTGGGCAGAGCCAGAAACTTAATGAAATGCTTTAATGTAATTTTACTATCTTCAAAAGCCTGGAGACATTTTAGTCCAAACTCAAATGAAGCAGAAGATCCTAAAGACACACATTGCAATGTAATTAAAACATAAAAATTATACTTAGCCTAGCTTTATTATGTCAATACCAGACATGGGACCAAGTCACACATGTGCAAGTCTCAAGTAAGTCTCAAGTCTTCACCTTCAAGTCACAAGTAAGTCCCAAGTATTTTTTTCTTGGGCAAGTCAAGTCAAGTCAAGTCACAGGCTGTGTCAAGTCAAGTCAAGTCAAGTCCTGTAATAGGTCAAGTCCAAGTCAAGTCACCGTTGGCGTATTGTTGTAATTTTAGCTGCAGAATCTGATCTTAATAAAGTGAAAGGCAATATATAAGAAAGTGTAAGTAATCATCACTGGCTAATGTGTCCAACCTGTTATAAAATATTTGTATTGTAAATACTCATGTTCAGTAAAATACATCGTAGACTCAAACAAAACAGTGATAATGTAATTATTGGTTATTTATTGGTAAAAGTGATCTGTACATCGAAAACCAAACTGTTTCACATGTTTTCAACATTGTTTCAGCATTGAGTTGAAACCAATAACAGCTAAAACAAACTTGTATTAAACTTTGTTACACTCCCTAACTCACTCTGTCCCACACACACTTTCTAACACACACACACACACACACACACACACACACACACACACACACACACACACACACAGAATATCCACAAGTAGCTATCCTTTTACAAAGTAACAATAACAGCTAAAACAAATACTAACTTACAGTAAATTAAACTGTCACATTTCTTTGCTCTTTTCTTTGCACATTTCTCTCTCACACACTTTCTGTCACTCACACTCACACAGTATATCCATAAGTCATTCCCTTTTTGTGAGGAAACAAATAATAGCTAAAACAAATAGCTTATTAATATTAAACTTTGTTACATTTCTCCTCTCACTCACACACACACACACACACACACACACACCACTCTCGCGTGCGTAATGGGTCAGGCGCGCTCCTCGAGAGCTCGTGTATTTAGACTACACCTTTGTAAGAGACTGACTAAGAGTAAAAAGTGATGAGAGTTTTGTTTATTATTATTATTTGAACGTAGACCCTCGGTCAAGTGA